>MU675330.1:77380-109493 GCA_026770625.1 Nicotiana glauca
AAAACAAAGGGAATACTTTTCAAAGTCAGCAAGCAGGAGCCCACCTGAAAAACAAAGGGAATACTTTCCAATAATCAGCAAGCAGGAGCCCACCTAAAAAACAAAGGGAATACTTTTCAAAAGCAGGAGCCCACCTGGAGAACAAGGGAATACCTTTCAAGCAATTGCAAGCAGGAGCCCACCTGAAGAACAAAGGGAATATCTTTTCAAATGCAGCAAGCAGGCACCCACCTAGAAAACAATGGAAGTACAATCCAAATTCTAACCTTAAAATTTAATATCTGATAACATGATATGCCCAGTCACCATACTGGGGCAGGAAATTTTCTTTGGTTGTCTATTTTGTTGTAAGCAGGAGCCCATCTGAAGAACAAGAGAATATATTTTAAAGCAATCGCAAGCATGAGCCCACCTGAAGAACAAGGGAATACCTTTTCAAGCAATCGCAAGCAGGAGTCCACCTGAATAATGGACACATATTTCAAAATATAGTCAAGGCAACAGCCAGAATTCCGCTGAAAGAATACAAGATGCAAGATCAAGGCAATACAAGAACACAAGATACCAGGCATAGATAGGATTTTTGTAACTCATAGAGCATAGCTTAGGCTAGCTTCTTTTTATCTTTACATGGTGTAATAAGGGGGGTCAGAAAGCAGCAACAGCAGCAACAGCAACAGCAGTGAAGTCACAGCTTCCTGGTAGTCCCAGCTACCAAACACTCCTGAACTACACTGACCTGATTCTTGTTTAGCCCGGGATATGTAGGCAACCTCTGAAGCAGGGTGCGGTCAAACTTTGCAAAATGCTTCACAACGGAATATTTGAACAGGCAAAAAATCGCTCGTATTTGCTCACTTATCTTTGCCCGAAAACTTTTCATGTTTCCGAGCAAAGAGGGGCAGCTGTGAGCACGTGATTTTTGCCCTATATATGAATTATTCCCAAAAATTTCCATACAAAAGATTTTTTCTTATTTTTACAATTTTGTGTTAATTGGTTACATTTTTATTTGTGCATGTTAATTCATATAAAATACAAAAAATATGCATTGACGATATAATTTCATATTTTTAGGATCAATTAGGGGTTAGCTCATTTTAGAACCAAACATGAAAAATTACAAAATAGTTCACTTTTGCCTTTTAATTGTTTAACTGTGAATTCGTCCCGAAATAGATTTTTTAAAATAATTTTAGGAATTAATTACTTTAATTTTGAAATATATTAGGACTTTTATTTTAATTTTTGCAGTTTTATAAAATCAAAAAAATAAAAAAAAATACAAAAATACAAAATGAAAACAAAAACAAAACAAAAAGAGATAAAAGAAAAATAATTAAAAAAATTGGTCTTCATAAGGTGCCAATTTGGGCCAAAATTGCCTGGCCCAAGACAATTCCCTCCTGTTTAGCCCAAACCCACACCCTTTGCCCGGTCCAGACCCTTACCCAACAAAACAACGTCGTTTCAGGGCGCATCAATCTGGGCCATTCATTAATTCCATCCAACGGCCCAGATCTGCTTAGGAAAATACATAAAAATGTAATAAACCATATCAATTATAGAGACATCCCCATCATCCTCGTACAACCTGTAACTTCGCCGGAACCCCAACCAACTCCAAATTAACACCATAGCTTCCTTTCATCTTCCCCATCTCGAATCCATTACCCATTTTCTTCAAATCCGTCCCTATCTCGTCGAATATCTCATTGAAGATTTTCCGGCCATGACGCCAGTTACGCCAAACGGTCTCAAATGAATATCACAGAATCGCCCAAGCTTCCTCTACACAACCCCCCTAGCCTCATCCCTCAAACATGGCCGGAAAGCTTCGAATGTCAATTTTTAGGTTTTCCAGCCAAAACCCTAAATCCCCAAACACAAGGAATTAACACCGTAGGGTCCCTAGGCCTCATTCGCAAAGATTTGGTCATCAACCAAAGCCCAAACGTCACCAGGAATGGTTGAGTATCGAGTTTGAGAGTTAACCATAGTTCGAGCCATGGCTGTAAGTATCGCCTTCTTGTTTAATTCTTTGTTCTGTCATAGTCATTAATTTCCGTTTTAAAACATAGTTGGAGTTCTGATTAGATTTCTTATTTCAATTCCATGTCTAATTCCATTCACTTGGGTTGCAATTCATGTTGTTTTCTAATTTATTTGATTATTAGCATGATTTCTTTGAGATAAATCCATTACGGATGCAATTAGTTTGGTAATTAAGTCATATTTAGTTTGATTAAGTTCCAATGGTTTGTTGATTTATGTTTTAAATTCATTAGCTGAATACTTTGGAGGCTGTTAGTTAATTAGATAACCATAGTTATATTCAGGGGTATTGTGGGTAATTAATAAGGTGCAAAAATATTGTAGATCACATTTGAAATTCCTAGAAATTTCTAGATAGGGGTACACATAGAGATTTAGGAAACTTGAGACACTGACTTGTATAACAATGCAAAAGAGTAAGGGGTTTAAACAAAAATAAAATAGGGGGCTGCTTTGCAAATACAAATCTAAGACCCCTTTTGACTGTGCCTATAAAAAAGTAGCTTAATGCCTTGTATGAGGGGTCTTCTTCTTTTCAGCAAAAAATAGCCTCTTTCATTGCATTTAAAAATCTGCAGTAGAAATTCATTTCCATATATAAAAAAAAATCAAAATCCCAAAAGAAAAAAAAATATAGCTATTGTTCCATTAAAGTTTAAGAGAATTTTCGACTTTGAAATATTGATTTGCACTTCCTGAGTTAAATTTTGATAACTGGAGGTTCCAGAAGAAGTTTGGTCTAGTATCGAGCAATTTTGGGTTCAATCAGACTGGTTTGCTTGAGTTTTGAGTTTGCTAGAACATTTTGGGGTAGTTCGAGTCTATTTGGATGCATTTCAGTTTGATTTGTGGTCGTGTACTTGGATTTTGTTTGGTTTTAAACACCTCCTGATAGCTGGACTGATTTTTGGCTGTTGTGAGCTCATTACTTGTTGCTGACTTTGTTTCCTCCTACTGTAATTCAAAACCAGGTACTACTTCTTATCCTGGTTGTATTGGAGTTGATTCAACGTGGAAAGTCAATAAAATGGCCCTTCAGTTGTTCCTGAAAGTTATGCTTGTTGATGTGTGTAGTTTAGTTTATTCGATTAGTATAGTTTAAACTTTGATGATTATATACATGAACTTGACTGTATGATTGGGACTTTTGGAACTACTGATTTGTAGAACTTATTCAGCAGTGTTATAGGCTAGTTTAGTATTATGCTCACTTAGATTTCGTTGCTATTTAAATTAGATCCACATGGTTGTTATTTAGATTGCGTTGTTATATGATTGGGACTGTATCTACATTATTATTCTAGATTGTATAACTATTTCAATTTTAGCAAGCATTTAGTGATAAAAGGTTCACATGTGATGGAAAGTTTAGTAGTAAAGTGCATTTAGCAGTGTAGTTGTGGAATATGTGTGAGAGGTCCAATTTTAACTTACCTTGTTTCTAATTAATGAATGGCTTTGAAATATCACGTGTTTGGACGGAATTCTCTTATAGTTTCATGATTAGCTTTTCTAATTGTTGCTTCTACTAATATTTATGTATCACGGTTTAACATCCTAAAAATGATTTGGGAATTTTAGCTTCAAACCATTAAAGACAGTGAAAAATGGCGTATATATTGAACATGATTCTTATGATATTGGTGAGATTTTATTCCTTGTTAACTTTGGCATTTTGCGACCTTCTATTTAATCTGTTCCGTATGTTTCTCTTAGTTGGATAATCAAAACTTAGTTTCTGACATTTATGGGCAGCCCCAGCGGCCCAACATGGGCGGTATATCTGGTTGGACTTCACAAATTGATAGCCTCCGGGCATTGAGCCAAAGTTTCAGGGCCTAAAATGCTGAAGTAAAAAAAAATTCTTTAAAGTATACTAGGATTTTAGAGACAAATAATGTAGAAAATCATAGTTTATTTTAGAGTGGACCTTTAAATGAAATGAGAAGAGCCTCGCTAAACATAATGCAAAATTGCGGGGCCCTCAATAAATGCTATATAAAATACTTAGAATTCAGGCGGACCGTTTAGCGAATTTCATGATCTTCCCCAAAGATAATAAATGCGTAGTTGATTTAGGCGCATTTTTAATAATCTTACTTTCTTAAATACGGGTGCACATTTATGTGACCCAAATCCAAATCTCAACAGAGTCGAAATGTGTCAAAAATCGCGGGCGTACTGGTACGGCGTGGTTCGAGATACATTTTCATGACATTGCAATTCTTGTAAAAATAAAATAGAATAAAAGCGGGTTATTAATAAAAGGCACATAAAAATAGAACATATATGGGAATCAGATAAAATCAAACATAACAGTTGACCGACCGTGCTAGAAACACGGAATCCAGGAATGCCTAACACCTTCTCCCGGGTTAACAGAAGTCCTTATCCAGATTTCTAGTTCGCGGACTGTTAATAGAGTCATATTTTCCTCGGTTCGGTATTCAACCGGTGACTTGGGACACCATTAATTTCCCAAGTGGCGACTCTGAATAAATAATAATAAATTCCGTTCCGACTATCCTTTCATTGGAAAAACTCCTTTACGCCCTTCACGGGGTGTATTAAATCTTCGTAAAAAAGGAGGTGTGACAACCATTATCATAGCTCGAGAACAATCATTTTATAGCCTGCGAATCCTTTAATTTTTCGCTTCAGGCCCAGGACATCATGGTCCGAGGACGTCATCCTAACCGCCCAATGACAACATTCATGGTCCAACGGGAACTTGCATCATGTTTAAGTTTATGAACAATATACGCCTATATTGCTCACTTGCAGGTACACTGGCTAGCAATGGCCGTCTCATCAGGAGCAATCCTGCTCCAGGCCCCGCCGCCGATCAAGTTTCAGATACCTCTTGCCCTATAAACATCGTGCCCATCTCTTTCGAATCACCATCGGCATGTTCCGTCAATGGTTCCTGACCTACATACGGCCTGATTCCTGTAAAACCAGGGATATGTAGGCAACTCAGAAACCAGAGCTCGGTCAGTTTCTTTTCAAATTGCCGCTTCTGGTCAAAAGTGGACATCATATCTTTACCCCACAACTCTTTCATCCTTCCCAGATAAAGAGGGGCAGCTGTTGATACCCAATTTTTCCCTAAGTATTTCTTATACCTAAATATTTTTAAAATAGCATATTGGAGCATATATAAGCACATCCAAGAGTTTTGACATTTTTTTTGACGATTTTTTAAAACCAATTTATTGCCTATTTTACAACAAAATCCAATAATTATTCCCGAAATTATCATCTTGGTGAATAATTCATTGTATTTTCACATTTACACCTAAATATAATTAAAGTAATTTTCGCATATTCTTTTACAAATTTGTTTGGTATTTTAAAGCTAAGTTGCATATAATTGCAATTATAGCCTATCTTGTAATTTATGGCATTTTTACGTTTATAAAATTAATCCCAGCATTTTTTAATTATATTTATATAATAATTACTTACCTAATTCATTTAATTTATTTTTAAAATCGGTATTACTATTTTTATAAAATTAAAAGGGAAAAATTGGCTATTTATGATTTGGCTTCTATTGCATTTCAATTATAGCCAATTTGGTACTCCATTTCAGCCCCAATTTAAAACCCAATTACCCAGTCCAATTAACACGCCAACCTGACCTATAACATTTCCTATCATACCCAAACCCGTTCCCCATTTAACCCGTTTAATCCCAGTCGTTGATCATTTTAGATCAACGGCTCCCCTCTTCCCTTTCCTTTTTTAATTCAAATGACCCTAAAACCCTACCTCATTTTTCTCGACCGCCGCCTCTGAATCCTCTCCTCTCTTAACTTACTCTCAACTTACCTCAAACCCTAGCTGGCGTCTCTCATCGAAGCCCTAATCTATGGCTTCTCAGGCTCATCGGAGGCCTATACTAGCCTCTCATGGCTTCCGCGTGCTCGCTTCTAAAGGTCCAATGACCAGATATTGAAGGGTTCCGACCAAGCCTTTGTTCGATGACTATTCTCCGGTCGTCTTCAACCTTTGTCCGGCCAGTCATGGCTATTCGAGTTCGATCTTCGACCTCTCTGCTCAAATCGATGATTTCCAAAGCCTATCTCGTCATCTGGGTTTCTTATGAAACCCTAGCTCTAAGGTTCCTTCGATTTATTCTTAGATCTGCCCCAGATCTATGTGTGTTTGAACTTTCTGAGCATGTTTCTCGAGGTTTCCCCAATTGTTTCCTTTCAAAACTCTTTGTTCTTTTAACTCTGGTTTTATGTTAAGATATTTCGAATCTCTCTTCTTTGATTATCGACATGTTTTACTGTATTTTTTGTTTGTGTTATCTTCTGTCTGAGTGAGCATGTTGAAAACCCTAATTTTCTTGGGGATTTTGTTTGAGTTCCTTGGTCTGATTGTTAGTGATCGTTTGATTTACCTTTTTTTTATTTGAGTTAGCATGTTGAAAACCCTAATTTTGGAATTTTGTTTGAGTTTCTATTTGCTAGAATTCTCTTGATTTACCTTCTTTTATATCCGAGTTAGCATAGTGAAAACCCTAATTTTGGCTTATCCGAGATTCTGAACCTGTTTATTTGTTTGTGTTCTTATCTCCTTTCAACTCGATTGATTTTCGAAAACCCTAGTTTCTTTGGGGACATTTGCTTTCTTTAAAGTTGTTTGTGCAACTCACCTGTTGAAATTGCAGTGTGCTTCAATGCTCTTGACTATTTTGGTTCTGAGTTCTTTGCATGCTTCTGATCTTCTTCTCTATTGTTAAACACTGAAACTTGACTATCATGCTTCGAATGTCTTCCTTTTAGTTACTACTGTATGCTGTTATTTTGCCATAACTTGGCTTCACGTGTCTATCACTTGTGCATGCATTTATATATACTGAGTTCCTTCAGTGATTGATTATCAAACGTGACTAATTTTCAAAATTTTTCCTTTGTGAAATTCTGATTTTACTCGCCTGTTAAGGGGTAATTGATTTTTTTACTTTGATTGGCCTCCCTAAATCTTTCCAAAAATAATTTTAAGTCCTGTACTTATACTTAATTGCCTATTGTATGACTTTACTGCTTCTTTTATAACAACAACCATTCTGCTTACAAGGCTGATTCTCCTTTCCTTATTTGGATTCTATTAGCATCCGTTTGAATAAGAATCCCCTGATTAAAGGGGAGTCTTATACTAATTTGATTCTGATTTGTGACCATGCCATATTTGTGATAGATTTGTACTTGTTACCTTATTTCTCTACATGTTTTCAAAGCTATAAATACTCTCGTCCCTTTTCTTTGAACACACGAACATAGAAAGCAAATTTGAGCTCAAATCACTCTCATTTAAAACTCTCTCCCTCTTTCTGCTATTTGTGCTACTGTGGACTTTGTTTACTCTACTTTCTTTTGCACTTTTTGCTTCTCTACTGGTATGTCCCAGTTAATTTATAGGTCTTAACAACAAATGTATTTTATTCCTGCCTACTTCTGTTCATGTCTTCCTTAGTTAACATTTGTTTCTAGCATGCTGTAACATGTTTCCCTCTCCCTTGTAATTCTATATTTAATTTACATGTGCATCCTATCTGTTGTTGTTATGTATTTGATACTTTAATGAATCTCAAACCCTCATATCCCCTTTGTATGCTTTAAGTTATGGTTCAGAAACATGGCAATGCCTGAAATCATTGTCCATGGTTATGAACTGGACCCCTTGGGGTCCTAAGCTTGTCAATTTCGCTTCCCCATTCCCCTATTTTTTGTATGTTGAGTAATAGCCTTGACCTGCATGTACTTCTGATTATTGTTCAGGCCATGGCTTGACCTCCAGTAGGTCTTTTCTCCCTAAATGCTTGATCATAGGTTTGGTCAGGGGTGTGCCAGCCTGTACTGTGGCTGGGCATGACCACCAACCTGCCTGGGTACTCCTCCTACCCTTTTCTATTGCACTCACACTCAACTCCTAGAATTTAAGTTCTGCCCCTCTTGGGTGAGCCTTGCCTTGGGACCCTTGAGCTCCCTCTGAACTTGGACATATAAGGGCTGGCTCTTCCACATTGCACAACTCAATTTCTATGAATATCTTGGGTGTATGAACTGCCTGGGGTTCCTAAAATCCCTTGGATCTCTGAAACACATTAGATAAGAGAAGGCTTGGAAATTTGGATCTCGGAAGTGGTTCAATCTCATGTTATTAGGCCTTAAGTCTGAATTAGGTTCCTTAGATGCAGCTAAGGATTTTTGATGTATTTTATTATTTTAGTTATTTCTTTCGGGTTGTAATAATTTGTATACACTCTAGGGAACTTAGTAAAGAAAGGGGGATGGGATTTACTTTCTGCACCAAGTGTAGAGATCCTGCCTATAGGTTCAAACCATTATTTCTGCAAACGCACCTAGAAATCATGCCTATAGGTTTTAATTCTCATCTTTGAAAACGCACCTAGAAATCATGCCTATAGGTTTTAATTCTCATCTCTACATATCCACCTAGAAATCATGCCTATAAGTTTTAACTCTCATCTCTGCATATCCACCTAGAAATCATGCCTATAGGTTTAGTCTTTAATTTCTGCAAACACACATAGATATCCTGCCTATAGGTTAACTTCTAATTGTTCCGCAATTTATATAAACATGGCCTACCAAACTGCTGCATTCTGCAAATGTCATTAGACAAACTATTTGAGTATGCCTAATGTAGATCAGTTCTAATTAACACCTAAGTCAATCAGATCAGTTTCAAACAACTGCATTCGAGTATGCCTAATGTAGACTTTTCGCCTAAAAATATGCGTTGAACTAGTCCGATCACTACTTTATTCAAATAAGACCAAAAATAAGTACGTGAAAGACATGCTAAACTCTGTGGTTTTCGATGATTTATGGAGGCATATTTGAGCCTTGCTTACTTGTCTATTTCCCCTTCTGTTTGCAACTATTAGTTTTGGTTTACGCTTTAGTATTTTCTCCTTTGCAACTTCTAAAAGCCCTAAACCCCTTTCCATTTAGGATTAGTAGTCCATTTGCCTCCAAGACTGATAGGATTGGGACGAGTAATAGCATGCAATAAGTAAACTATACCATTCTGCGCTTTAATACCTTGACGGGGTGGGAAGGGTAGACATGCAGATGATGATTACACGATAACACTATGCGTACAATTGGGTACTGGTATTGTGCGAATGATCCATGTAATATATAAACCTAGGACCCGCCTCCCTCTTTATTAGTTTTAATAATTTTCAGAATTTTAAAAGTTGTCCATTCTTCAACTTCTGTTTCTTGCACTTCTTTTTTAGTTGCTTGTATCAATTATTTGACCCCCTTCCCTTTACTTGCGTATCTCTTCAATCACAAAACTGTTTCCTTTCTAAATTTTAGCACTTCTTTTAATCCTTTTTATGCTTCTTATTTGAATACTTTCTTGTTTATTCGTGTTTACATTTAAAGTCACAATTGTAGCATGGCCGGGAACCATACTAGTGGATCTTTAGGGGTGCCTAACACCTTCCCCTCGAGATAATTTCGAGCCCTTACCTAAACTCTGGTTTTCATCCTTAATCCTTCTAAAAAGTGTCCTAATGCACTATAATCATTAGGTGGCGACTCTCCAAAATCCAAAAAAAAAACCAATTCCCAAACGGGAAAAGAGTTGTCTTCCCAAATATCGTAAACCAGATTCCGAGGAAAAGGTGGGTGTCGACAACTGCCCCCAGAACGAACACCAGTGAAACCACCCAAACCATGAGGCCTCTTGGCCTCCCCTTCCTCACGCTCCTAAATATGGACCATCTCTATCTGCCGAGTGATATCGACCACCTCGTCTAACATAGCACCTGATGCACTCTCCCGAGTCATAAACAAACGTAACTAATAGGTGAGGCTATCATTGAACCTCA
Organism: Nicotiana glauca; assembly: GCA_026770625.1. Classification (NCBI taxonomy): domain Eukaryota; kingdom Viridiplantae; phylum Streptophyta; class Magnoliopsida; order Solanales; family Solanaceae; genus Nicotiana; species Nicotiana glauca. Next base: position 87,318 of record MU675330.1, read on the forward strand.
TAATCCTCTCCCTCTCAGTGGGAACTAGCCAAACTACATGACGAGACAACTCTGAAAACCCCATCTCATACTGGGTCACATACATACCCTCCTGACGTAGCTGCTCGAACTACCTGCATAGCTCCTCCCTACGGGTTTGCGGCATAAACTTCTCCAAGAAGAGTACAGAGAACTCATGCCATGAAAGTGGTACTGAATCGACTGTCTTGCACCTCAATAGGCATTCCACCATCTGGAGGCAGCCCCAGTAAACTGAAATATAGTAAATGAGACCCCACTGGTCTACAGAATACCCGTCGTGCGAAGAATTCATTAGCACCTATATAAGAAGTTCTGAGAATCCTCCGACTCATCCCCACTGAATGATGGAGCCCTAAGCCTCTCAAATCTCTCTAGTCTCTTCTATTCCTCATCATTCACAATGGGACCTAATTGGGCCTGAGCAACTACAATCGGCTGGGCTGGTAGTACCCACGGTGTCTGAAGTACTCTGGAGTATGGGTGGTGGGAGTCTGAGTGCCTCCCCCGGCCTGAGAAGTGGTTGCAGCAACCGGAACTGAGACCGCCTGACCAAGGCCAGTGCAAACAGTCAATATCTGGGGAAGAGCCTCCTAAAGGCCTAGAATCACAATAGGCACAGCTGGTGTCTAAGCTGGCTCAACCACATTTGGTACCTGCTCTTGTGTTGGAGCAACTGGTGGATCTCCACTACACCTCGGCCCCTACCGTAGCCCCATCCTCTCTTGGCCCTAGCCGGTGGTACTGGTGGTTTTCTATCTGGTCCAGTAGCACATCTCTTCACCATTTGTAAGTGAATAGAATAACAGAAGTTTAGTTCTCGGAATTAACAAATTCAAATGATAAGAATACAAGAATGTGAAGTTTTCCTAAGGGTTCGGCAACCTCTCGAAGATAAGTACAGACGTCTATGTACTGATCCGTAAGACTCTACTAAACCAGCTCAAGACTCGCGAGACCTATGTAACTTAGGCTCTTATACCAACTTTTCATGACCCAAAACTCAACCTATCGTGATGACGCATATCATGTTATTGAGCAAGACAACAACTCAAATATTTCCAACACTTTCAAATTTAGAATATTCTAAAACATGCTTTAAATAGGTAAAAGATCTCATAACCAAATAAATAGCCATACTCGATACATAAATTTTCCAAAAAAATGGGGTGTTACTAAGTACATTAGCGTCTATACAGTACAAATCTGAAACACTGTCTAAGAAATTAAAACTGAATAAATAGAACTGAAGGATATGATAGGAGAGTCAAGGTATGCGGACTCCAGAGCAGCTACCTCGAAAATCTCCGAATGATTGAACTTAGTGAATTAGAAACTGTCGTGATCGGAAATACCTGGATTTGCACACAAAGTGCAGGGTGTAGTGTGAGTACAACCAACTAAATAGGTGACAACTTTAACCTTTGGACTTAAAGCAGCGACGAGCTCAAATATTACAGTAAAAATATAGAGTATAACAATACCAAAAATGTAGACATGCTTCCACGTTCAGCAGTTAAGTTCATCATTGATATAATATGCCAGGTGTGACTAATAAGAAAAATATTGACATCTATACATCTATATGCCAATATGAATACCATATGTCATGCAACATAGTGAAATCCCAAGTACTCACACTCTCATAGAACACTATCTGACTGTCTAAATTCTCGATCACACTCAGTCACACAGCATTGTACGGTACCTGATGCGGGGTGCAGCCCGAGCCACATATAGCCATAAGGCCCGTTTCAGCATGCAATCTGATCCACATATATATAGCCATAAGGCTTGTTACGATATGCAACCCGATCCACATATATATAGCCATAAGGGTTATTGCGGCGTGCAACCCGATCCGCCCTACACACATACACACACACACACACACATACACACACACACACACACATATATATATATATGTATATATATATACATATATATATGTATATATATATATATGTGTGTGTGTGTGTCACAGCACGGGATGCCACTCAAGCCTCAACTCAGTCACCAATCTCTCCTGTCTCTCGGACTCACAACACATATGCTAAGCAACCCTAATCAATGATACAAGATGTGATAATATACCATGACAGACTGAGATATGATATGAAATAATAAATGTGACCGAGTACATAAATGCAATTAAGCAAATAACTCGACAGCAAGGAACGACCACTTTGGGTCCCAATAGCATCAGCATGTAGCCTAAACATGATTTCTAGCATAAATGACGGCTCAAGTGCTCTAACACATAGAGTACAGTAAAAATGTTCAGAGAAGATAGCTACACAGTTCCATGGAATCAACTAAATCACAATTTCCACGGTCTACGCCACACGCCCGTCACCTAGCATGCGCGTCACCTCAACATCAATCACATAACACGTAATTCGGGGTTTCATACCCTCAGAACCAAGCTTATAAGTGTTACTTGACTCAAACTGTGCAAATCTTTACTCCAACAAGCCTTTGCCTTGCGAAACGGCCTCTGAATGCCTCGAATCTAGCCGCAAACAATTCGATACGATCAACTCAAGCTATAGGAATAAATTCTATATAAAAATGCTATGTTCTTAATCAAAAGTCAAAAGGTCAACTCAAAGTCAACCCTCGGGCCCACGTCTCAGAATCTGATAAAAGTTACAAAATTCGAACATCCAGTCAACCACGAATCTAACCACACCAAACTTATTCAAATTCGATACCAAAATCTTGCTCAAATCCCCAAAATTTGGCCAAATGAGTTACCTCTATTTTCCCCCAATTTTTCAACCCAAATCACTAATTAGACAAAGAAATCAAAGATATAATCATGGAATTTAACCAAAACTAAGTAAGAATCACTTACCCCAATCACTCCCTTGAAAATCTCTCCAAGAATCACCTCCAACCGAGCTCCCAAAATCAAATTTATGAAATAAACTCAAACCCACATTTTAAAAATATTTAATTCTCCCCAAATGTCCTAAATCGCGATCGTAGAAATTGCTTCACGGTCGCGAAGCACAACTTAACTACCCATAAATTTAACCCTACGTGAGCGCGTAAATCCCCACGCGAATGCGAGCAACTTATTCCTCAAACCTACGCGATCGCGTCCCTCTTCACGCGATCGTGAAGAAGAAACGCGTGACCTCAACTGATGCCTCACTTCCTCTTTGGGAACGCGGCTTAACCCACATGTTCGCGATGCGCTGACCCCTCCAGCAAATGCGATCGCAACCCAAAACTCGGATCACCTAGATCAAGCTTCCATTTTCCAAAATAATAGCCTACGTGATCACAGATCTGTCCACGCAATCGCGTACAAGGAAACCAGACAGAGTCGCAGAAAACTTCAGCAATCACCAAGTCCAAAATTTGATCTGTTAACTATTCAAAACCAACTCGAGGCCCCCGGGACCTCAAACAAACATACCAACAAGTCCGAAAACACAATACGAACTTAGTTGAGCCCTCAAATCACATCAAACAATATAAAAAATACGAATTGCACCCCAATGTAAGCCTAACAAAAACTTAAAAATTTCAACTTCTACAATCGATGCCGAAACCTATCATATCATATCCGATTGACCTCATATTTTGCACACAAGTCACAAATGACACAACGAACCTACTCCAACTTCCAAAACCAAAATTCGAGCTCGGTAACTAGAAAGTCAACTCTCAGTCAAACTTCTAAATTTTCAAAGCTTCTAATTTTCCAACTTTCACCATTTCAAGACTAATTCAACTATGGACCTCCAAATCACTATCCGAGCACATTCCTCGATCCAAAATCACCCAATGGAACCATCAAATCTCCATTCTGAAATCATTTACATATAAGTCAACATCCGGCCAACCTTTTCAACCTAGGCTCCCAACCTTGAGACTTAGTTTCTCAACTCATTCCAAAACCTCCCCGAAACCGAACCAACTACCCTAGCAAGTCACATAGTGACTATTAAGCGCAAAATGAGTAGTAAATGGGAGAACGGGGCTATAATACTCCAAATGACCGGCCGGGTCGTTACTGTCATGACCTAGATTTTCCACCCTCAGGGGTCGTGATGGCACCTACTCGTCGAAGCTAGGCAAGCCACGAAATGTAAAAATTTAACTCATGCATTTTAATCATTTTTAACAACATAAATTAATAGGTGATCAACATTAAAATAATAGCGGAAGATGAAATCAAGCGGAAGACTTAGCCAAATTAAATACAAAAATCAGTACAAGTATGCCAATATATGCCTCTACCCAAAAACTGGTGTCATAATATCTACGGACTATCTATGAGTACTACATACAATGGCCGAAAAAGGAAATACAGTCTGTTTCGGAAACAAGTGAAAAATAGAACATAAACATAGATAGAAGAGAGCACCGGGCATGCAGACTCCTGCAAGACTACCCCGGACTCTCTGGCTGGACTGAAGGCTGGCTCCCAGAATGCTACTGCCCAAATGCTGCTCCAGTATCTGCACATAGTGCAGAGTGTAGCATCAGCACAACTGACGCCATGTACTGGTAAATGTCTGGCATAACCTCGGCGAGGTCGTGATGAGGCTAGGACCAGACTCTAGATAAACCTGTGCAATTATATAATATACAACGGAAAATAACAGAAATAACAGTTTAAATGGGAGGGGGTACATGCTACGGGGAAAAATGTCAAATCGAGCAGGAACTAAAGAGAGATATGAAAGAACAGCTCAGAATTTACAACCAAACAATAATAATAATGTTGCGGCATGCAGCCCGATCCTATATAACATTTAACACTATTGCGGCGTGCAACCCGATACATTATAACATTTGTTGCGGCGTTCAACCCAATCCAATATATAGTATTGTTGCAGCGTGCAATCCGATCCAATATAGCATTATTGCGGTGTGCAACCCGATCCATATTTAATATTTGTTGCGGTGCGCAACCCGATCCATATATAGTATTGTTGCGGTGTGAAACCCGATCCATATATATATAATATCAACAACAACCATACCAAGTATCCCAACAAGGGATCATCAATAACTAGTATATCCCGACAAGGGATTCAACAATAAAAATAAACACGTCCCAGCAAGAGAGATTCGGCTATATCCAATCTTAACTCAACTTCTACTCATCTCAGATAACACCAATACCCAATCATAAGTACTTTCCACGAAAAACATACTCAATCCTTGTTTAATATCGAGAATCATCAATTAAAGCATTTGTAGTATCATTTAAGAACATAACAATTCACAATTTAAGACTCACGACCATGCTCGACACCAACGTATAGATACTTGTCACCATAACTATACGTCGTAATCAATAAGAAGCAGTAGCAAATAGGACACAACTCCTTATCCCTCAAGCTAAGGTTAGACCGAACACTTACCTCGAACTTCCACGGCTAACTCAATCCTCAAATACCGCCATTCCTTTTGAGTTCGGCTCCAAATCAATTGTATCTATACATAATCGACTTAATAACATCAATAAATGCTAAACAATCCAATTCCAATACTTAATTATAGCTTTCTAATCATTCTTCCCAAAAATCCAAAAACTGTCCTCGGGCCCGCTTGGTCAAAATACGAGGTTCGGACCAATACCCGATCACCCGATCACGCACGAGCCCAAATATATAATTAATTCCAAAATTTTACCCCAAAACAAGGTCTAAATCGCAAATAATAAAAAAGCCCTAACTCTTCCCAAATTCCTAATTTTCTACCCTTAGTCACAGCCTAGAAATCTAATAGGTGTTAATGGAAATTGAAGAAAATGAGTCTAAGATTGCATACCTATGAATTGGTGGTAAAATCCTCTTTCAAAAATCACCCAATTTGGTGTTTAGATAAATACGTTATGAGTTTTTTTGTGAAAATCCCGTAATGATACTGTTTCTTGTCTTTTAAAATAACTGGGCAAAAATACTCATCGCGTTCTCGACAGGCCCATCGCGTTCGCAATGGGTTAGGCCTACTAGGCCTTCACATTCGCGGAAGAAGGCTCGCGTTCGCGGAGAAGAAACTCCTTGAGCCTTGAATGCGCGTGCAATGGATCGCATTCGCATTCGCGTAGGACAAATGCCCTAACCCCTGCCCAGGCTCAATTAGCCTTCGTGTTCGCGTGGCCAGGACCGTGTTCACGAAGGGATGACCCCCCAATGCCTCGTGTTCGCTACCTGTGTTACGCATTCGCGTAGAAGGAATTTCCTTCAGCAAAAATTAACATACCGCATTCGCGAGGGTCATCCCGCGAACGCGAAGAAGGACACATCAGAATACCAGCAGCTGAAAACCTGCAATTTTCCCTAAGTCCGAAACCATTCAAAACACACCCGAGCCCTCGGGGCTCCTAACCAAAGATACATACTAACTAACTCAATGACATCATATGAACTTATCCGTGCGATCAAATCACCAAAATAACCTCAATAACAACAAATTAAACCTCAAAATCAAAGAATTTTCGCAAACTTCATAAAACATAAATTTTTGCAATTTAGGTCCGAATCACATCAAATGACATCTGTTTTTCACCAAATTCAACATAATCATATATAAAACCTGTATAGGGTGACGAAACCAAAGTACGGGCCCGATACCATCATGTTCTAATCAAATTTCATTTCAAATTCCTTTAGACAATTTTAGAAAATAATTTTCTTTAAAAATTCATTTCTCGGGCTTGTGACCTCGGAATTCGATTTCAGGCATACATCTATGTCCCATATTTTCCTACGGACCCTCCGGGATCGTCAAATTATGGGTCCGGGTTTGTTTACCCAAAATGTGGACCGACCTCCAATTAATTCATTTTATAGTCAAAATTTTTTATTTTTCACAGATTTTCTCATTTAAGCTTTCCGGCTACATGCCCAAAATGCGCATGCAAATCGAGGCAAGCCTAAAAGAGGTTTTTAAGGCCTCAGAACACATAATTCAATTTAAAAATAAGTGATGAAATTTTGGGTCATCACATTCTCCACCTCTAAAACAACCGTTCATCCTTGAACGGACATAAGAAGGAAGTACCTGAGTCAAGGAAAAAAGGGGGATAATGGCTTGGCATATCAGACTCGGAGTCCGAGGTCGATGCCTCAGTAGGCTGACCTCTCCACTAAACACGAACAGAAGAAAAACTCTTCGATCTCAACTGATGAACCTGCCGGTCTAGAATAGCCACCGGCTCCTCCTCATAAGACAAGTCCTTGTCCAACTGGACAGTGCTGAAATATAACACGTGGAATGGATTGCCGTGATACTTCCGAAGCATGGACACATAAAACACTGGATGCACGACTGATAAGCTCGGCGAAAATGCAATTCTATAAGCCACCTCTCCCACTCAATCAAGAATCTCGAACGGACCAATAAACCTAGGGCTAAGCTTGCCCTTCTTCCCAAATATCATCATGCCCTTCATAGGCGACACTCGAAGTAATACCCGTTCACCAACCATGAAAGCCAAATCGCGAACCTTGTGGTCGGCATAACTCTTTTACCTGGACTGAGTTGTATGAAGCCTATCCTGAATGATCATGACCTTGTACAAGGCATCCTGAACCAGATCCGTACCCAACAACTGAGCCTAATAGTTTTTCAATGTCTTAGCCTTATAGTTCTGATGTTTTGATGATCTAAAAAACTTGTTATGAAGAACCAGATAGAGAAACTTGTTGCACAGGTTCTACATCTCATATGAACAAGTCAGCAACATGGAGGAACACCATAGGGACCGGGTACCTTAGTCTCTTAGGGTTCTCTGACACAAACAAGTCAGTGACTGTACGCAATCAATATTAAGAGGAACACAATAAAGTCCTACTCCTTGTAGGTTCTCTGACAGAAGTACAGGTCAAGTGCACAACTGGAATGTGACAAAAGAAAGTGACCATCTGGCAACTATGACAGTAGCAGAACACAATGAGGACCTGGTCCATTGGTATGTTCTGACAGAAGTACAAAGTCCATTATCCAGCTGGAACGCAACTGCCCAATAGTGGCTGTGCAGACAGTGCAAGAGTCACTTCTTTCTGGAAAAAAGCACACCACGAGTTGACACCACTACCCATTGTGATATCTTTTGTGATAAAATAACCTAGGGCAAGACACACCATCATGTGTGCATTCAATAATATTCTCTCAAGCTTAACAAAGTTCATCTAGCATTTGAGGTCACTGTGACAACTTCACTAAGGATCAGCTTCTAATCGAGTCTTTTGTATGTCCATAGTTTAGTTGTAATCTTGTTAATTGTTCTACATTGTAATTCCTAGTTTGCTTTCTTAGAAGCGTTGTATTAGGAACAAAACAAATTCGTAAACTTTAGAGTTTATGTTGTGACTAGGAATAGTGATAAGTTAAATCCTCTATAACTAGGAGAGTTATAGAGTGGCTTGTTGTGATGCATCACAAGTTAGTTTGAAGTCTTTGCAAAATAGAGGTTGCAAAGTGGCTTGTAATATGTATATTACAAGTTAGTTGAGTTTAAAGCCTACTAGTGTAAGTCGTGGTTTTTTATCCCCTTGTGTGGGATTTTTCCACATAGAAAATCTCTGGAGGACCGGGTACTCTATAGTTTGGCAGACTCATACAGGTTATCAATTGGTATTAGAGCAGGATTCATCTATCAGGCTAAAACCTAGGAGAAATCCTCAATGGCCGCTCCACCAAGCTTTAAAGAAGGACAATCAACCTATAGACCTCCCAGATTCAATGGTCAATACTATGGATTGTGGAAGACTTGGATGCATGATTTCATAATGGCTGAAGATTCAGAATTGTGGGACATCATTTGTGACGGTCCACATGTTCCCTTGAAGAAACTTGAAGAAACAGGACCACTGGAGCCCAAAGGGAGAAAAGAGTACAATGACACTGACAGGAAAGTTTTAGAAAAGAATTATCATGCCAAAAAAATCTTGATGTATGGCTAGGACCTGATGAGTACAATAGAGTATCAGCTAGTGATACTGCCAAGGAATTATGGGAAGCCTTACAAACTCCACATAGAAAATCTCTTGAGTTTAAAGCCTACTAGTGTAAGTCCTTACTACATTTTACGTATCAGTCTCATAGAGGACGGGGTACTCTGTAGTTTGGCAGACTCATACAGGTTATCAATTGGTATCAGAGCAGGCTTCTCCTATTAGGCTAACACCTTGGAGAAATCCTCAATGGCCGCTCCACCAAGCTTTGAATAAGAATAATTAACCTATAGACCTCCCAGATTCCAATGGTCAATACTATGGATGGTGGAAGACTCGGATGCATGATTTCATAATGGCTGAAGATTCAGAACTCTGGGACATCATTTTTGATGGTCCACATGTTCCCATGAAGAAACTTGAAGAAACCGGACCACTGGTGCCCAAAGGGAGAAAAGAGTATAATGACGCTGACAGGAAAGTTTTAGAAAAGAACTATCGTGCCAAAAAAATCTTGATGTATGACTAGGACCTGATGAGTACAACAGAGTATCATCTTGTGATACTTCCAAGGAATTATGGGAAGCCTTACAAACTGCACATGAAGGAACCACTCAAGTCAAACAATCCAAGATCGACATGCTCACCACTGAATACGACCTCTTCGGGATGAAGGAAGATGAGTCCATACAAGATATGCACACCAGATTCACCTCCATCATAAATGAGCTTAACTCAGTTGGAGATGTCATTCCCAGAAACAAGCATGTAAGGAAAATTCTCACTGTTCTACCTGGGTCATGGGAAAGTAAGGTAAATGCCATAACATAAGCTAAAGATCTACAGACTCTAACCATGGACGAGTTGATTAGAAATCTGAAAACATACTAGATGCAAAGAAAGAACGACAATGAAAGAAGAGAGCCTAAGAAGGAAAAGAACCTGGTTCTTAAGGCTTAAAAGAGTGAATCAAGTGACGAAGATAGAGACATGGCCTATCTTACTTAGAGACTTCAAAAAAAGGTTCAAAGAAATGGTGGCATACCAAAGTGGGGCAGTTCAAGTAAAACAAGGAACAACGATCTCTGTCACGGATGTGGAAAGGCAGGGCATTTTATCAAAGACTGCCCTCTTGCGAAACAGGAGCAGTACAAGCAAAATCTTGATAAAGCGAAAAAAAAGAACCTGGTTCTAGAAAAGAGATTCAATTGAAAAAGTGCTGCAGATAATATCGTTAAGCAGGCTCTTGCTGCTTGGGGAGATTCCTCAAGTGAATCTAAAAGGGAATCAGATACAGAAAACAGTTCCATGATGGCAGTGGAAACTGAAGCAACGAAGTAGGATTCACTGTTCGCGCTGATGGCTCAGTCAGATGATGATGATGAAAAAGATGAAGACAATGAGGTAAACCTCAGGGATGTTCAGAGAAATCTAAAATCCTATTCGTCTAAGAAACTAAGGTCTTTATCAAATATCCTAATTGACGCTTACTATAGTTTTGTAAAAGATAAGGAGATCTTGACTGTAGAACTAGGGGAGGCCAAACAATCTAGAGATGATATAGTGGTCTGTGTAGTGTACTTAAATAAAACCATAGCTAATGTCGAACTAGAGAAGGAGGACCTAAATGAAAATATAACAAGTGTGGAGAATGAGAGAGACAATCTAATAGTAGTAATCGTTGATCTAAAAGAAACAATAGAAGGTCTTAGCAATAAGAAACACTCCTTAGAAGAAAAAATTGCCTCCACAAAGGAGGAAAGAGATTACCGTCTAGTGATATATGCTGATCTAGAGAAAACCATTGAGGGACTCAATAGAGAACATAGGAATGTAAGTCTTGGGAAAGGGAATGAAGTAGCCAGTGAGTCGCACATCTTGCTGGAAAAGGAGTTAACTGTTGTAAAAACTAATCTTTGCGGTGAACTCGAGAGAAATTAGCAACTCCAAACTGAGTTGGAGAAAGTAAAAAATGATCTTGAAAAATCCTTGAAATGGACCTAGTCCTTAGATGCTGTTACTTCCATGTATCTCAACAATAGTGGGAACAAGCAGGGCATCGGGTTTCAAAGGGAGAAAACTCCCTACAACCCACATAACAAGTATGTCACTGTAGCTGATAACTAGCTATGTACCCACTGCGGAAACAATGGGCATTTTAAAGAAAATTGTTAGGCCAGAGTTCAGTCTGCTCAGAAGAACAAAGTGTTCACTGATAGAGTGACTACTAGCAAAAGACCAGGTACCACGTGCAAAAAGCGGATGCTGCCTGCGTAGACCAAAAAGTCCCTCATTCATCCTTTTTATAGTAACAAGGGACCCAAACTAGTTTGGGTTCCTAAATCTAACCCATGATATGTATGTGCAAGGAGCAGTGAGAGGAAGCAGACTGCTTTAGATTATGGAAAGTGAATGCTTAAAGCACGCAGCATCATGAATTTCTTCTCACTGAAAGCCCTGCAAAAAGGGAATGTATCCTTGAAAAGAAAATAAAGGGTAAACATTCTCAGTATATGAAAAGGCAGAAAAGGCTCTTCTTGGAATTTGAATAGAGACAAGCAATATATGAATAACCTAAAAGGTACTGTCATCAATCTGATAACTAGCCAAGTAGTATCAATAAACAAAGGAAGCAAGAACAATTACTCCTGCTAATCATCAATTGGAGAATGAGATGAGTGAAATCACAACCATGGGATGAAATAGCAGTATATGCAAACTTCTCACTCCGAAGAAACTACCTCAGCCGGACATGGTCCATTGTCTACCAAACTCAAGCGTGACCTAGACATGAGCTCACAAAATTGATGAAGGAGGAGGAGAAGGGATCTCTCACAATTTCTCAAACTCCAAGGATTGTATAACCAAAATGGCGTATCATAAAGAAAGAAAGAAAGAAAGAAAGAAAGAAAGGATCTGAAAATTGCTGAATGGACTGTGCTCATCGTCTAGGGAATCGCCAAGAAACTTTGGGCAAAAGAAATGAACATTGCTCTCCACTTTGAGCACAGGTGTCAAACTAGATGCCTCCTAAATCAAAACTCACCAGGAGTTGCCAAATTGGAAGAAAATGGCAGGAAATGCCCATGGGGTATTCAGTAAAACACTCCCCGTTAGCTTGGCGAGAGACAACGTAACATCAGCTTCCATGTCTTACAAAGAACCTGGTACGTCATTTGCTACCATTGAAGCTGAAGGAAGAAGTAAAGATGCAGCTCATGGCACTACATAAGAAGCAGAACACAAAGTGTGGGAAATCAGATTAATCTCCATATGTCTCTCTTCAACTAACATCTATCTCAAATTGGGAAACCAAAGTGCACCTATCATTATTCATGCCTCATCTTCTAGGAGACAAGGAAGCAGGACGATATGACCTCATCAACAACTAAAAAAAATTTCGTAAAAACATTGAAGGATGAGATCCTCCTCTGAGGGTCAATATGAATGAGGGATTGGTTGGTGGAAAGTTGTGCAAAAACATAATACCAAACTCCAGATATCTGTATCAAAGCCTCAAGTAGAGAATATTTCGGATTAATCAAGGTGAAAATGAGGTCACAAGAATCTAATAAAGAACCTAATTCTCCATCTGTTGACTGTGTAAGACACCCTCAGGTAAAGGTAGCTAAAGTATTTTCTGACCAAGCCTAACTCACAACAATACCATTGTAAGTAAACACGTATGACGATCATAGAAACCAAAGGTAAAATTATGAACTGCAAGGAGGGGAGCTGCTAAAATCTTAGTCAAAAGATTGTTCTGGCATTAGGTTCTCGTATCTGAGATTAGTAGTAATGTGCTTAATATTTGCATGCCCTTTATAAACAAAAAAAGGAATATAAATACTTTGAAATTCAGCTATCACGTCATTCAACTTTTTAACATCTAAGTGCCATGCCTTGTCAGTCAAATCATTTATCCCCTCTGCACGGTAACACTTCCCCACAAATCTACCGCCACTTTCAGACGTTTCAGAACTTGTTTTGCTCCCCACTCATCATTAGTTCTTCTCCCAATAAGAAACTTCCCCTCTTTCTCAAGGCAAGTTATGAACCTTCATCCCATGTGCATAGCTAGGATCCTCTTCATATCTATTCCTTTCTCTTTCAACTCGTATACTAAGTACTCATCGAATGGCGATTGAACAATCTTCTCATTCCCCTGCCATTAACATTGTTCCCACTTCTTCATCACCCTAGAAATCATTCCCAGAGCTTCACCATGGCACGCCTTCTAACACCTTATACACTTCTGGGTCCTTCTCCACTCCTACAATTTTTCCATTTATAATAAACCCTGTTTACCACTATTTTGAGAATCCCATGTCCAGTAAATCTTACGATCTCATCAAAGATCACACAGGAGGTCTCACTTCTCAAGTACTAGAAGCCCATGAGGACGATCCTGACCAGTACCTTAATACCTTTATGATAGACTTAGTGACTCTCAAGGAGTCACCAGAAAAGGAAGCAACTCATAACATTATGGCTATATCTGCTAAGAGTCTGATGGATGAAGGAGCTTATCTCTCCTTAGGGTATCAAGGTGAAGACCTAACATTCCTAGGAGATGTGAGAACCACATCACTCCTCGAGTCCTTGGCTCATGAGCTATTTTTAGAAAAGCATTCTGATGAACCCGATTCACTCCCATGCAAACTCACTCCTACATTTTCTGTTCATTTTAAGCTTCTGGAGTCTTCCTCAAAATCACCCATCAACAGGTCACTACAGCAAGAGAATTTTGAATTCACTGCAAAAAAGTAAGAGAAGTGTCAAGACAAAGAAAAATAGGAAAATGAATCCAAAAGATTTCATCAAGAGTGTGCCAGAAAATCTGATACACAAAGATGCTTCAAGAGAACCTGGTTCTTTAGTACAACAATCTGTGACGATTAAGGAAAATGTTGAGGAACAGAAAGGGTCATTTGGGAAGCACACCAACAAGTCTAAACAGAGTAAAACTGAGATAGCCGTGTCAAAGGACAAACTGTAGAGGCAATAAGATGGAAAGGAGAGTCTGTCGAAGGACCCAGAAACCAAACAAGCAAAACCGTTAATGAACCTTGTCCATCAAAGTCTTTAACCTGTGATAGTTTACAGTGGCAAAAAAGATTAAGAACTCAATAATATTATGGGGCCGAACATTTGATCCAGCAATTTCGGATATGACAGGCATGAGACAAATTCTAGAGATTGTGGAATTTCAATAATAGGAACACCTGTTTGAAGGGAGCATGCCTCTGATATATGAAGATACAATGCAAACCTTCTATGCATCTCTATTTACTATTGAGGAAGATCGCATCCATGCGTTTATAAATGGAGTGGATATTGTACTCGACGCCTCCACGTTGGGTAAAATTCTCAGAATTCCGTGTGAAGGTGTGTCCTAAGTTAAGGATATTTGTGGAATAAACTTTCTGAGAGCCATCATGAAAGAGCAAGCTATTCAACAGGGGGAATAGGTCCATAAAAAGGTATTGCTTCCTGAATACCAGCTTCTCATTGAACTGGTCAATAAAGTACTCCTACCCCGCTCTGAGAGACGTTCCATTGCCATAAATTCGGATTTGGTCCTTATGGAAGCACTTGATGAGTTTGTACCACTCAACCTTCCAGCAATCATGATAGATCACATGCAGAAGGTTGCAAACTTTAAAGGTGGCAATCATGGGTTACCTTATGGCTTTCTCCGCATCCAAGTATTCAGATTCTATAAGGTTCCCTTGGGAAATCCTAGAGTGGGCACACGCAAGCAAACATTTTCTAAGACCACTCTAGAAGAATGGGAATTGATAGAAAAAGTTGGCGGAAGCATTTCGACCATTTCTCAACTGATAAACGCCCAAAATGTAGCGTTTGAGGAAATACGAAGGTTGACGGCTCGAAATGCCATTATAGAAACTCAGCTTAGCCAAGCAGCTAAGGGACCTGATTTTGTACACGAGGAGGCTACCAGACTAAGAAAGGAAAATGAGAGACTTTGGGCTCAACTACTTGAGAACAACTGGCCGTAAATGCTAGACTGGACCTGGTTCTCAAAACCATTATAGTCTCTTCCTCCACGCCTCCTTCCCTTAGTGCTTCCTAGGATTCTCCCTAATGTCTAGCTATTTTTTTTCGTGATGGCATGTTGAACTTAACCATTACTGCTCCTGATTTGCTCATTCCAATGTAAACATTAATGAAACAGTTCCCCTTTCCTTGCATGTAAAATATTGTGTTCTTCTGGCTTCTCTTTTCTGTCATGATTGTGTGCACATATGTGGCATGAGCTAGCTGTGTTAGACTTCTTTATGCTTATTACCTTTGTGTGCTCTTCGTCATACTAGTTTCTCTTTTTAATGATGCCAAAAAGGGAATAGTTTAATATATGGGGATGGGGATAGGGATGAGAAGATTAAGGAGGAACTATGCTATGCATGTGATGTGCTATGCCTGTGATGATCAAAAGAGGGAGATCTAAGATTCAGGGGGAACTGGTAACTTATCTGGTTAATTAATTGTTAATCCTAATCTAAACAAATGCTTTTCATCTAAGTTTGTCATCATCAAAAGGGGTAAATTGATGGGTTTTCAATGTCTTAGCCTTATACTTCTGATATTTTGATGATCTGTGATGACCCGGCCAGTAGTCTTAAGAATTAATACTCCGATCCCCTATTAACTACTTCCCCCAAGTCTATTTATTCTAATTTGAATTGTCGGGATGTTCGCTTTTGAGTTTCGGAGAGTTTTAGGATACTTAGTCCCTAAATGAGAGCTTAAGTGTTGGAAAGTTGCCCGTAGTCGGAACAATATAAAGATGGCCTTGGAATGGAAATTTGATGGTTCCGTTAGGTGATTTTGGGGTTGGGAGCATGTTTGGAATATGTTTTGGAGGTTCGTAGCTGATTTAGGCTTGAAATACCGAAGTTTGAATTTTTGAAGTTTTCGCTCTGATAGTGAGATTTCGATTCGAGGGTCGGAATGGGATTTCGGTAGTTGTAGTAGCTCCTTCATGTCATTTGGGATGTGTGTGTAGAATTTTAGGTCATTCGGACGAGGTTGTGTTTGGTTTTTGATCGAAAGCGTTTTTTGATAGAATTTGAAGTTCTTAGACTTAAATCATTGGTTAATTCGAGTTTCTGACATTGGTTTAGGTGGTTTAAGGGTTGGTACAAGTTTGAATGATGTTATAGGATATGTATGTAGGTTTGGTTGATGTCCCGGGGGCCCCGGGTGTGTTTCGGGTTCTCAACGGAGCATTTTGGAGTTGTGAAAAGTTTCAAAAAATCCTTCAGCAGTTGCAGGTCCAATTCCTTCTTCGCGTTCGCGACGCTCCTATCGCGTTCGCGTAGATCTGACCTTCTCCTTCTTCGCATTCGCGTCCTCCTCCACGCGTTCGCGTAGTGTAATCTGGGAGGAGGAAAAATTTCTTCATCGCGTTTGTCTTCAGTGACCCGCATTCGCAAAGCCCTATAGTTTCCTCCTTCGCGTTTGCAGCCTATACATCGCATTCGCATAATTCAGTTTGGCCCTGGGCGGCTTAGCCTATTTTATTCATCGCGTTCGTGTGACTCTTGCCGCGTTTGTGTAGCAGTGTCAGTCGAGGCCTTAGCGTTCGCGTACCATTCCACGTGTTCGCAAAGGGCAATTTTACAGCCTTCACTTTTTCTTCTTTGTGAACGCGAGCCTACTTCCGCGTTCGCAATGCATTAAATGACTGGACAGTGATAAATAATTCAAAACCGAGGGTTAGCCATTTTTATCAAAACACAAGCTTGGCAGCTCGGATTTGGGAGAAATTTCGAGAGATTTTTTAGGGCAACAACTGGGTAACTATTCTCTACTCTCTTATTCTTAAAACCCACTAATCTAATCAAGAATTCCTCTTTAATTTTAGATTTTTGTATGAAAAATGGATAAAACTTCATAGACCACATTATTGAGTTTTGAGTTGGTGTTTGACCTCGGATTTGAGAGACTTTTATGTGGTTAGATTTGTGAGAGTACGAGGGTTCTGAGAATGTAAAATTTATCTAGTTTCGAGATGTTGGCCTGAGGGGCATTTTGGTTATTTTACCTAATTTCGCATCTTAGCTTTGAATAAATAGTAGAATCAGTTGATTGAGATGTTATTTATGATATGTAATTGAACTGAATAGATTTGGTCCATTTGGAGTTGGATACTCGTGGCAAACGTTTGGTTTCGAGTTGATTTTGGAGCCGATTCGAGGGAAGTGGCTTGTCTAACCTTGTGTGGGGGACCTTTCCCCTTAGGATATGATATTTGGTAATTGAATGCCTTGTACGTGAGGTGACGAGCGCGTACGTGAGCTGATTTTTGAAAATCTAGTTTTTTATTTAAATATTTAGACTGAGTTTTCCTTCTTACATGCGTTATTCTACTTGCAAATATAATTTGTGTTAGTCTAGAAAAGCATGCTTAGTTGATCTAAATTGCCTATTTGCTTAAGTTGTTTTGGTTGTATTACGTGAAGCATGTTAGACTAGAACCACTTGTTGCCTTGTATTTTTGTACTCCAATTCCGAATATCTTCTCGTTGTGGCTGCGTATTTACATTGGGACTACGGATGTGGGATTCCGGTAGCTCCCCCCCTTGTTTGTTTACTTTGGGACTGCGGGTTAGATTCCCAATAGATCCCCTTACACATTTACTTTGGGACTGCGGGTTCGATTTCTGATAGACCCCCCTGCACATTTACTTTGGGACTGCGGGTTAGATTCCCGATAGATCCCCTTGTACATTTACTTTGGGACTGCAGGTTAGATTCGCGATAGATCCCCCCTGCACATTTATAGTTGGACTATGGGACGGTATCCCGGGAGATACTTCGGATATACTCATATGATGGACTACGGGACGCTATCCCGGGAGCTACTTGGACAGTTGATGAAATGGACTACAGGACGATATCCTGGGAGATCCTCGTTGTTGGTATTGATACCGAGCTATTTTACTCAGTGTTACCTTATTCTCTGTGTGTTATTTGTTTCCTTGTATAACCTATCTTACTCTACTTGATATCGAGTAGGTCTAGTAGAGTCTCGCGGATCGGTACGGAGACGTCTGTACTTATCCTCGGGATGCTGCAGGACTGTTAGGAGTACTTCCCTTCTTGATTCCTTATCGTGCGATTTGATTCATGTGGGGCTTATGCCTTTGTTTGTTCCTACTCAATCTTATGGGACGCGAAGCGCCTGTTATAATTCGAGAATTGAAGAACTGTAATGGTACTGCATATGTGATACGGGATGTTTCTCCTGGTGTAGTTGATTGGACTATTATCGTCGCCTTATGGAATGATATTCTATTGTTTTGGCTCAGTAGCGGTACTTTGAGAGCTTTGAGGTTAGGAACAAGTTGTCATGATGCTTATGAACGAATGTTGCACAATAGTGATATGATGGTAGGATGATTGCCTACGTGTCGGGGCAGTGAATGACTTGAAGGGAGGTTTACTCAGTACATAATCAAGAGATTTAGTGTTTTATTCCCGAGAGGGGAAAGACGATCGAACTAAGGATGGTCAGATATGGGCTGGTGGAAGTAATGAGGCTTGGTAATTACAAGCGTTGGAGAGTTTTCTTCCATGATGGGATGTCGTTGTTCTAATTGAACGTGCTAAGTTTGTCGGTATTATGACGTTCTACAATTCGCCTTTGGGGCAAGATATTGTGAGATAGAATTGGAGACACAACTGTCAGATATCACAGGGTGCGGTAGTTCAAGATTGAATCAGTATTTCTAATGTTGACGGTTCGTTAAAGATGACCTTCGGAAAGGTTCAAGTTAGAAGCAATTGTGGGTTTAGGTGCCACGAAGATAGATTTTGTTTAAGACAGCAAATGAGCAGCAAAGTATGAGGAAGGACATGTAGGAAGTGTCGGGCGGTGGCTAAAGTTTCCGGAAGGCCGAGTAATCGATTAAGCGAATGAGTTCCGCCAAAGTGGGAGATCGGTGTGGCCGTATATGTGCCTTGTAGTTATTTATGTTTATTTCATACTATTGCATGTCTTATTATTATGTTTATTCTCAGTAGGGCCCTGACCTTCCTTGTCACTACCCGACCGATGTTAGGCTTGGCACTTACTGAGTACCGTTGTGCTGTACTCATGCCCCTTCTACGCATGTTTTTTTCATGTGCAGATCCAGGTACCCCTACCCAGTCGTATTATCCTCGAGGTGGAGAGATCTAGCAGAGACTTCGAGGTAAATCTGTCGTGTCCGCAGACCAGGAGTCTCTATCTTATTCTAGCTTTAGTAGTTAGCTTTCCTTTTGTACTATTGTTTTAGACATTCTGGAGTTAGAGCAGTGTATTACCTTCCGTTAGCTTGTGTTCCGTAAGTTTCCAGGTTTTGGGGTGATATGACTTTCGCATTATTGAGTCGTATATGCCGAACGACATTTATATACAATTTCCCTTCTAGTTGTTCAATTTTAATTATTTATTCCTGCCAGTTATGTTGTTTTTCGCATTGTTAGGCTTACCTAGTCGTAGGTACTAGGTGCCATCACGACATGTTCACGGAGGGCAAACTGGGGTCGTTAAATGATCTAACAAACTTGTTATGAAGAATCAAATAGAGAACCTTTTCGCACAGGTTCTACATCTCACATAAACAACTCAACAACAAAGAGGAACACAACAGGGACCGGGTAACCTAATCTCTTAGGGTTCTCCGGCACAAATAAGTCAGTGACTGTACGCAATCAATATTAAGAGGAACATGACAGGGACCTTCTCCCTATAGGTTCTCTGACAGAAGTACAGGTCAAGTGCACAGCTGGAATGTGATATAAGAAAGAGACCGTCTGGCAACTGTTACAGTAGAGGAACACAACGAGGACCTAGTTCGTTGGTGTGTTCTGACAGAAGTACAAAGTCCACTATCCAGCTGGAACGCAACTGCCCAATAGTGGTTGGGCAGACTGTCGAGCAGTCACTTCTCTCTGGGAAAAAGTACACCACGAGTTGACACCACTACCCATTGTGATATCTTTTGTGATAAAACAACGTGGTGCAAGACACACCATCATGTGTTCATTCAGTGATATTCTCTCAAGATTAACAAAGTTCATCTAGCATTTGAAGTCACAGTGTGTGTCAAGAACAAGAAGACAACTCCACTAAGGATCAACTTCTAATCGAGTCTTTTGTATGTCCATAGTTGAGTTGTAATCTTGTTAATTGTTCTACATTGTAATTCCTAGTTTGCTTTCTTAGAAGCGCTGTATTAGGAACAAAACAAATTCGTAAACTTTAGAGTTTATGTTGTGACTAGGAATAGTCATAAGTTAAATCCTCTGTAACTAGGAGAGTTAAAGAGTGGCTTGTGGTGGTGCATCACAACTTAGTTTGAAGTCTTTGCAAAAGGGAGTTTGCAAAGTAGGTTGTAATATGTAGATTACAAGTTAGTTGAGTTTAAAGCCTATTGGTGTAGGTCGTGGTTTTTTGATCTCCTTGTGTGGGATTTTTCTACCTAGAAAATCTCTGGCCTTCTTTACATTCAATCCTTACTGCATTCTACGTATCAGTCTCATAGAGGACCAGGTACTTTATAGCTTGGCATACAGGTTATCAGAGCCTCTCCCGGTTCAGACTCATACAGGTTATCAGAGCCTCTCCCGGTTCAAACCATCCAACCGGATATTGACACCGTCTACCATATAAAGCCTCATAAGGAGCCATCTAGATACTCGACTGGTAGTTGTTGTTGTAGGCAAACTCCACTAAAGGTAAAAACTGATCTCACAGGCCTCCAAACTCAATGACACAAGCTCGGAGCAAATCCTCTAAAATATGAATAGTCCGCTTGGACTGCCCGTCCGTCTGGGGATGAAATGTTATGCTCAATTCAAACCGTATGCCCAACTCTCGCTAAACTGCTCTCCAGAAACGCGAGGTAAATGTCACACCTCTTTTTTAGGGCTTACTACACCGTGAAGGGTATAATAAAAAAGGTTTTTCCAATTAAAGGACGGTCGGAACGGGATTAGCTATTTAGAAATTTCAGAGTCGCCACTTGAGAATATAATGGTGTCTCAAGTCACCGGATTAATCCCGAACCGAGGAAAGTTTGACCCTGTTACAGTCTGCGAACTAGAAATCCTAGGTAAGGAATTTTGTTAATCAAGGAGAAGGTGTTAGGCACTCCCGAATTCCGTGGTTCTAGCACGGTCGCTCAACTGTTGTATTTTGATTTTATTTGATTTTATTACATGCTAACTTATGTGCTTTTATTTATAAACTTCTTTTATTATTATTTATTTGAAAAGACTTGCGACATCGTGAAAGCACGTTTCCGACCACGTTGCCGTCAAGGCACCCGTTTTTTTTAACGCACTTTGACTTTGTCGAGATTTGGATTTGGGTTGCAATCTATGCACACCCGAATTTAAGGAAGTAATTTCAATTAAAATCGCGCCTAACGGTTCTAGCGTGATGATATTTGGGAAAGGCCATTGAAATTTGCTAAAATAGCCCCTCCAAATTCTAACTATTTTTAATAATCAATTATCGAGGGCCCCGCAATTATTCTTGGTTCAGCGAGGCTCATCTCCCAATTTTTAAGCCATTTTAATTATTATTGATCTATTTAAGAATTATGACGTCGTGAAAACGCGTTTTTAAACCACGTTACCACCAGGGTACACGTGATTATTAACACATTTTGATTTCGCCGAGATTTGGATTTGGGTTGCAATCGATGCACACTCCAATTTTAAAGAGGTAATTTTAGTTCAAATTGCGCCTAAAGAGGCTAACGTGTTGTTATTTTTTGGGGAGGCCATGACATTGTCTAAATGGCTCGTCCCGAATCTCTAAGTATTTTTAATAATGGACTGATTAAAGCTAGGGCCATGCAATTGCCATTTTATTTGGCATGGCACACCTCAACTTATTCTAATCAAAAAAGATTTCTAAACTAAATTACGAGGGCCATACTCTATGAGTTATCTAATTACGGCTCGCCTCAAACCATTTAAAGAAAGTGAATTAATTAAACACTAAAGGTATTGAATTCCAAATACGTCTATAACAAAGCTGAATCACAATTTCAGAATGTGGAGATTTGTAGCTGGCAAAGCCAAAAATCTCATCAATCAAACTAAGACCATCTATTCTTCTCCTACTTAGGTGTTACAGCGCTAATCCAAAGGTATTTACAAAGGACAATATGCGAATCAGAACAATTAACAAGCTTGACTGAAT
>MU675332.1:16162-31304 GCA_026770625.1 Nicotiana glauca
CCAAATTTCACAACCGATGCAGAAACACGTCAAAACTAGTCCGAATAACCTCAAACTTTGCAGACAAGTCCAAAATGACATAACGAAGCTACAACAACTCTCGAAATTCCATTCCGACTCTCGGATCAAAATATCACCTATCAACCGGAATTCGCCAAAATACTAACTTCTACACCGAACCTCCAAAATTTCTTCCGATTGCTCTCCTAAGCCTTAAATCATCCCCCGAAACTAACCGAATTATCGAAAATTAATTTCGAGCCCTCTAACTCATAAGTCAACGTCCGGTTGACTTTTCCAACTTAAGCCTTCTTAAAAGAGACTAGGTGTCTCATTTCTTATCAAAATCACTCCAATTCAACTCTAACGCACCCAATACCGATAATGAAACATAAGGAACCAGAAAATAGGAAGAACGGGTTAGTAACTCACGAGATGACGGGTCGGGTCGTCACAAAGTTAGAAAGCACAAACAGCTTAGAAGTAGCTGCCTGTATCTATTTGTTGATACTGGCAAGTGTTTGGCTCAAACAGTGGGCAGTCAATGGGTAGGCTGTGGATGGGGTAATATCTGGAGCTGTGGAAGTAGAGGGTCCTGGGGCAATATCTGGTGTAGTTGTGGGAGGCTGGGCAGAAGGGACTACTACTACTGGATCTTCAGACTGGCGAGTAGAAATAGTGGCTTTTCCTTTAGGATCTTTGGCTTTGGGGTTATCATCACCCTTTAGGCTGTATCAGGAAAAAGACATCTTTGGTTTCACCTTCACATCAAACTTCCTTTTCTCCACCTTCTGGTCCTAAAAGTACATTGTCAGGAAATTTGTGAAGGGGTATGATCTATCACCTTCATTGACCACATGTATGATCACCCTAGACATAACATTCCAAATGTTAATCAGGTACTCCGCCATGATAGAGGCCACCAATATCGCCTGGGATACAGGCAGAGAGTTCTCATGGGTAGTGGGGTCCAGCCTGCTGCATACGAATGTCTCCCACCCCTTTGCCTCGAAGTTTGAGGTTTTCCTCAGAATTTGAACCCCTGATGTCAACCAAGCTGGGTGGTGCCCGGGAGTGCCAGGTATTTGCCTAACCACGGACGGGCTGCCTCATCCAATGCTACCTTCTCTAAGTATAGGGATTCATCTTCCTCCGAAAAGCCAGGTAGTCATTGATAGTCTTTCCATTGAACTACACTTTCAAATTTCGCACCTTAGTCACTTTAGTGCCCTTTTTGATGTGGGCAGCATTAGCGTAGAACTCTTTGACTAAGTGCTCGTTTGTGATAACTAGGGATTTTGATACATTTTATACTCCTCCTTGCTTATGTTTTGATTAGAAATTTATACAAAATAGTGCCAAAAGGCTCATAAGTTATGCTTGATTGCAGGTTTGATCAATAAAGTGACAAGATGTCAAAGTTCAGCTCAAAAAAGGAGTGAAACTTGCATAAGTACCAAGACAAAAAAAAAGCTCATGCAAAATAGGCCCAATGCGGCCGCACACCATTCTGTATGGTCCGTACAAGTGAGATTCAGAGAAGGTGTTTTTCAGGCCAACAGGCAATGCGGCCCCATGAG
The DNA here is from genome assembly GCA_026770625.1 of Nicotiana glauca. Classification (NCBI taxonomy): domain Eukaryota; kingdom Viridiplantae; phylum Streptophyta; class Magnoliopsida; order Solanales; family Solanaceae; genus Nicotiana; species Nicotiana glauca. The sequence goes on from MU675332.1 coordinate 17,743, forward strand.
ATTTAATGTGGTCCGCATTGGAGTTACTGTGGCCGCACTCGATTTAGTGTGGTCCGCAGAGCCAAAGATTAGAGAGGTGCCAGTTTTGAAGATTGAAGCCAATGTTGTCCGCGCTCCATTTCATGCGGACAACACTAGAAGCCACCGCAGCCGCACATCATTCTGTGCGGTCTGCATTGACTGAGTTCAAAGAGCTAGAATTTTGTGTTTAGAGCCCTAGTGCGGCCGCACACCATTTTGTGTGATCCGCACTAACCCCGTATGGGTATTTTTGTCCAGACTTTTCAGGTTAGTATAAATAGCTTCTTTTCCATTTTTAGGTTTAGAAGATTATAAGTACTGAAGGTTGCGCTCGTGACTTCCGCTTCTTTAGCTATTTTGGGCAATTTTCTCTTCATTTCAACATTGAATCTTCTAGTTTATCTTAGCAATTAATTAATATGAGTTGTTTTTCATCTATTTCTTTATTTCTTTCTCTAATTATGAGTAGCTAGACCGATCAACTAGGGTTGTGGCTCAACCCTAGTGTGGGTAATTGATGGGTCTTGTATTTTAGAGTTTGATTGACTATGGGTATTTGATATTTGGGCTAATTCCATGTTTAATTGCTAAATTAGTGGTTGCAAACACTAATTTGTGTTTAGTTGACTTTTGCTCTTCTTGAGAAAGCGAGCCTAAGTCTCTAGAATTAGTCCAATAATGAATTGGGGCTTACTCAAGAGAATTGACATCCCCAATTAAAGGGATAAACCGAGAGATCGTAATACCCGATTTGATCCTTAATTGCTTGGGCAAATTCACATACCCAATTGGTCTTGAGAAAGTCAATTCGGGCAAAGTCACTCAAACTACCGAGAGGTATAGAGTGAGTAGAATCGAGCAATGGTTATATCATACTCCCCAAATATGTCAATCTAGCTTTGGAATCAAGATTCCGTCAATTGACCACGTAGGCGAAAGTCACTACCCTAGTGCTCTTTTAATCATTTGAACAACTTACAATAATTTAATCCTAACTTATAGTAGTTTAATTGAGCATTGTAGTTTATAGAATTAGAATCATAATTAAAACCCAAAAATGTGTAGAAGTGCAATTTGGAGCAAATACACAACTCCACTTTAGATAGACACCCAACTTCAATATCTAGCTCTCTGTGGAATTCGATCCCGACCCTAAATTGGGTAAAAACTGCTTCGACCTTTCTCGCTACTTAATAGTAGTGCAAGGTTGGCCGTGATAACTTTTTGGCGTCGTTGCCGGGGAGCTAACGGTTTTGGCTATCTATATAAATAGATTTGTATTTTGTTCTTCTTTCCTTCTTTGTTACTAATTTGTTTGTGTCAATACTTCAGGTATAAAATGGCATTAAATGCTAATGACCCTTTTGGAAACGTGAATGCGGAGGAGGAGGTTGATGACAATGGAGATGAAAAGGTGCCTCTTGCACCTCAAGGACAACGCAGAGACTGCCAGGCTAATGCAAATGAAAATATTCCAGACCCTCCTCCGCCCCAACAAAGGCTATGCGAGTGCAATTGTTCTGCCCGGATCCGGGGGGGGATTTTCAAATAACCAACGTGATGCTGACATTATTGGAGCAGCGTGGGCACTTCACTGGTGCTCCTACTCAGAATGCTTACAAACATCTCAAGGGATTCGTGGATACCTACTAGGGGAGCAAGCAAACCAATGTGTCCGAGGATGCACTTCGATTGAGGCTTTTCCCATTCTCACTTAGGGGGAAAGCATTGGATTGGCTTGAGCGACTTACCAACCATTCCATCACAACTTGGGATGAGTTGGCGGATAAGTTCATTGCCAAATTTTTCTCACCATGGCATATGACAGAACTACGGGTTCAAGCAGGAGACCACCGAACCATTGCACGAGATTTGGGAGAGATATAGAACTATAGTGAAGGAATGCCCCAACAATGATATGACAGAGGCAATGATACAACAAACCTTCTATCGGGGCATCAATACAACAAATCAATGCATAGTGAATCAATTGGTTGGGGGTAATTTCATGAAGCTACCTTATGATGAAGCTTGTGCTATTCTTGATGAAATGGCTGACACATCCTCCTCTTGGCAAAGTAGAGCCAATGTGGCACAGGGTGACCCCACGGTCACTCATTTGCTCAAAGAACTACATGACCGTGTATAGGCTATAGCAGAACTTACAACAACAATGAACCAATTAGCAAAGTCACAATTGCAACAAGTTCATAATCCTCGCCAAGTGAATGCCATGAAGGGTGTTAACATGCTTGTGAACAATAGAAGACAGAGATGTCAACAAAATCAAAGGGAATTCAGATCAATTTGACAATGATTATAGTGGATTCCAAGATGATTATTATGATGGACAGAATGATGAGGTACAATATGTGAATAATTACCAAGGCCAAAGAGGCAACTCTTCTAACCAACAACAATAATGGAGATCCCAGGGCAATTGGGGTAACCAACAACAAGGCAACAATAATTGGAACACTCAACAACAAGGGAACAACAATTGAGGCAATCAAAATAACAATCGAAATAATCAAGGGAACTGGGGCAACAACAACAATTGGGGTGGAAACAACAACAACCAGGGTGGATGGAATGATAACCAAGGAAATCAGCGGCAAGGCTTTCAAAGGCCCCCAATGTACCAACAACCGCGTTTAATCATTTGAACAACTTGCAATAGTTTAATCCTAGTTTATAGTAGTTTAAATAGCATTGTAGTTTATAAAATTAGAATCACAATTAAAATACAAAAATGTGTAAAAGTTCAATTTGGAGCAAATACACAACTCCACTTTAGATACACACCCAACTCTAATATCTAGCTCTCTGTGGAATTCGATCCCGACCCTAAATCGGGTAAAAACTGCTTCGACCTCTCTCACTACTTAATAGTAGCACAGGGTTGGCCATGATCAGTTTGCACCCCAGACCTTGCTTGTAAAATATTCTCAGCCCAGTCTCTCTCTGAATTGTCTCCTCACATTAGGGTTGTGAAGCAAAAGGTCCCTCTCAATGAATTTCCGCTTAAGAATCAATTTCCTTTAGGGCCACCACTCTCAGAACTTGTGGTAAGCAATCTCACTGACAAATCTTCTTCTCCACACCTCGGGGTTTCTAGTTCTCTCCACACCTACGGGTTGGGGCACACCCCCTTCCTCTTTATCTGGAACCTCATCGTCGACGGGATCCTCTCCAAGTGATAAAGCAGTAGGTGAAGTAGAGGCTGCACTATCACTGCTCTCAGCCGAGCCCTCAGACGACTTAGAAAAAAATTGAACTGAAGATTGAGCAGTAGGAGAGCCTAGAGGGGTAGGTTCATTTCTCAATCTCAATCTCTCCAAGAATTCAGGTATGTACTCCGCCACTGAATTAGACTCAGATGCCTCCCGGGAGGGTACATACTCACTTCCCTCTGAATGGGAAGCAACTCTATCTGTAGCCTTGATTTGTTTTCTTGTATCTCCAATTGCTTTCCAAACTTGTGGGGTCAATCTTATCATTCCTCGTCCCCTACCCTAGGATTACTCTCCTTTTCCTTTTAGTTTGTCACCACCGCCTTTTGATTTAACCATTGTCTGCAAGGAGAATTCATTCAGTGCTTGTTAATATCACAGTACCAGAACAATCAGTGAAGAATATGAATGAAAACAGCTGACTGTGGATCGTATAAAAAGCGTTGTAGCCGTAAAGGCACCACTGCAGACCATATAAAATCACACCGCAGACTGCCGTGGAGTGGGGTTCAGAATACCCACTCTCTGATTAAAGGTACCACGGGCCGCAAGAAATGATGTGCGGCCGCGGTAAGGCAACGCGGGCCACGACAAATCGACCGCGACCGTGGTCCTTAAAATTGACCCCTCTAAACTTTACCACCACGGACTGCGGAAAAACCATCGCGGCTGCGGAGAGGCATCACAGACCGTGAAAAATCTACAGCAGTCGCGGTAAGCCATACTCAGCAACACCAACCTAGGGTTTCAAATTTTTTCTCCATTTTAGCCTTAATCCACATATTATCAACCCACTAGGTAGTCAATCACCATGTTTGAATAATTAAACCTAATCTAAACACCATTATGAAACCCTAAGTTAAAAACTCAAAGAAAAGGGAAGAACTGCGAACTACAAACTAAGTAATTAAAATAAAATTAAAGATTTAGGGAAAGATTTAAAGTACCAGAGATGAGATGTCATGCAGATGATTGAGAATCAGTGTTTGAATTTGTGCACTTAGGGCGTGATGAACATCACTTTTTCTATTTAGAGAGCAAATGAGTGAAAAGTGTTAATGGGGGACTGAGGTCCTATTTATAAAAAAAGGACCTGGGACCCACACTACTTACCCATTACGGTCCGCATAAAATGTACCGCGGACCGCGGTACTTAACCACAAGAAACACTGGCGAGGAGTTCACCGTGGACTGCAGAAAATGCTCCTCGGCCGTGGTAGGGCACCGCAGACCGCAAAAAATGCATTGGCCGTAGTGACTGTCACACCTCCTTTTTCCGCTACTACACCCCGTGAAGGGTATAATAAAAAGAGTTTTTCCAATTAAAGGACAATCGAAACGGGATTCGTTTTATCTAAGATTCAGAGTAGTCACTTGGGAGATTTATGGTGTCCCAAGTCACCGGTTTGAATCCCGAATCGAAGAAAGGGTTTGACTCTGTATTACAGTCGCGAACTAGAAATTCGGATAAGGAATTTTGTTAACCCGGGAGAACGGGTTAGGCACTCCCGAGTTCCGTGGTTCTAGCACGATCGCTCAACTGCTATATTTGGCTACAATCTGATTTTAATACATGTTATCCTATTGTGCAAGTTTTAGAATTATTTACCGCTTTTAAATAATTTTTAAGAAATTGAACATCATTTAAAACATGTTTTTGGATCACGTCACATGAAATGCACCCAGATCTGAAACACATTGTATTCAACGTTTTAGGATTTAGATTTGGGTCGCATGAAATACACACCCGTATTTAAGAAGGTAAAATTATTAAAAACGCGCCTAAAGTGGCTAGCGTGTGATTATCTTTGGGGAAGGCCATGAAATTTGCTAAACGGCCCATCCCTAAATCTAAGTATTTTAATTCAACCATTTATTGAGGGTCCTTCAATATATGTTCTGTTCGGCGAGGCTCGTCTCATTTTATTTTAAGGTCAATCTAAGGCACTACGATTGTCTATTCATTATTTGTCTTTAAACGGGCTAATTAATCGGTGCGTATAAATTCAAGCCTCAAATTCAAGTCCGAATTCAAACAAAAGGGAGGACCCTTTTAATTTGAACCCGCCACCTAATTTGAAATCCAAATTTATATTTGTGAATTAATACCCCATATTCCTACTAAATATTTAAAGAGCTTTTTAGTTATAGCAATCTTGAGCTTGGGAAACAACCCAACTCGAACAGACTGAAACTGGTCAGGCTGCATGAGAAAGATCGAGGGATTGATTCCCTGATCCAGTCGACCCTCAAATTGTTTCCCAACTCAAAGCTAATCGTCTCAGAGGCTGGGCCATCGGCAGCCCTACCTTTTAAAGCCCAATGATAAATGAACTCCATTCTGGTGTCTCTTTTCAAATTATTAAAAATGTATTCAAATGGTTCACAATATGACAAACACTAATCAAATTATTAAAAATGAACTAGGAGCACCCATTGACGTCATGTGACTTTACCTATTACATACGAGTCAACTAAAGGCCCAAATCAACACAGTTCTTTGTTTAAACTACTACTATTAAACCAATACTCAAGCAATTTTAATATTTTAAAACTAACTAGACTACAGATTTGAGTTATAGGGAACCCAGAACTACTTGAACTTGTTTTTACGATTACTAGAAACAAATCAATGCTTAAAAGCTGTCATTAACCATTAACATTTGAGAACCAACATTATTTACTAACACATTTCAATAAGCTATTCAACTTGACACAATTCATTTCGCGATTTCTCGAAGGACACATTGAAACTCAAAACTTCTTAATTCTATTTTATAACTACTAAAACTAGATTTGACCTTCAATTCATAGCATGAATCTGAAATTAATAGTCATAGAGTCCAATTATTACAAAACCAAACAGAAATATGTATACATCAATGACTTAAACACTGAACTACATGGATCAGGAAGAAGACACAATCACAATACATGTTTCAACATCTTCATATACTCATGTTGCATGATTTCAGCTTACAATTGCCAAAGTTACAACAGTGTACCTGGAGATCGAGATATAAGCAGAAGAAGAAGAAGAAGAAGTCAGCCACAACAATGCAACAGTAGATCAGACAATGATCAAACAGCAACAATACACAGCCTAGGAAATTGAAACACAACCTAGAAAATAATTTGAAACCAACAGCAAATGATAGATCAACTTGATTCAGTTCCAAACAGACCAAATGACCTTGACAGCTACCCAGGACGCACTCAACACCTTCTGCAAATCCAAAACTCAATCCAAACCTAGCTTAATTGGACCTAAAAATCCAAAATCCATCCCTATGCCTCTGAAACCTCAAACACCAGATTTTGAACTAGAAAACTTGAAATTAGACCTAAATCTCAGTGTAATAGTAACTGTTTTTTTTTTGTTTTTTGAAGAGTTTTTGTTGTTTTTGGTTTTTCTATAGAGAAGCTTAAAATTCTAAAAGCAAAATTTCAAATTCTAAATCTCCTTTCGAATCTGCGCAAGAGAGTATTTGGGGGAATATTTGAGGCTATAAAAAACTTCCTTCACAATGCAACCTCACTGCCTTTTATAGGCAAAGGGTCTAGATCTTTTCAGATTTCAATTTTTCTTTTTAGTCCCTGAAGTTATGACTTCTTTTCCAAGCTTTTTATTTCAGTCCCTAATGAGTTTTCGATTAACCCCCTAGTTATTAACTTAGGTGTCAAGTTATCACACTTATTTCCTTTGAATTAACACTTTCAACCCCATCTAGAAACTCCTAGAAGATCCTTCCTCAAACCACCAACACCATTCACATGGTTATAACCAATCAATTAAACTAATCCTAAGAACTAAATGCACTAATGAATTACCCAGCACATTGATTAAACCAAACTAGACCAACTTAAGCTAACTAAAACTAACCAATCAAACATTAATAAAAAATCAAGAAACTCTTAAACAGAATCATTAAGCTAAAAATAATTGAATAAAAGATACAAACATTGAACCAAAAATATAGACAGACTCAAATTATTATCAACTTGGATTATCAATCATGCAGCAATTCGATTAAACAAATAAAACATGAATCAAACCATTAAGAAGTAAAATTAAAAGAAAAACCAAAAGATAACAAAAGAGAAGCTCACTGATTCGGATTCAAAATTAAGCACCATTCAATGAGATTTGAACGTCGTTGACCTTGAATTCATTACGAGGGAACCCCAGGAACCATATGGCATTGATTTGGTAGGAATTGGAGCAGTTAGGGTTTTAGCCAAAAAATATTCAAATTGAAATTCGAACAATTCTTGCCATATTTGAGAGACACGGTTAAGGGGGTTGGATAGGGGAGGCTTAGGCGGTTCTATGGTGTTAGTTTGATGTAATTTGGACGAGGTGGCGTCGTGGCCAAAAAATTTTCCAACGAAGATTCGACGAGCTCTGGCAAGATTCGAGAGAGAAGGACAGTGGATTCGAGTATAGGAGGAGAAGGGGGACTCATGGTGTTATTTTGGGACGGATTGGTGGTGGTGGCGTCCGCTGGCGACGACATTGGAGGCGGTGGTATTACAGAGATAGGAGGAAGAAGAAGACGAATGTCTTTAGGGTTAGACTATTTTTCGGACAGTTATATCTAGTGTGGGGAAATAATATAAACCGTTGGATTAGGGGTGATAGGCGGCCTGGATTGAACCTAGCCTAAACGGGGTCGTTTTGGGGAGTAAGGAATTGAACCGGGCGGGGAAGGTTTGGGCCTGGCCGGGTTTTGTTGGGTTTCAAAAGCATTGGGCTCAATTTCATTGCATTGTGACAGCCCAACTTCTTTTCCTTTGTATTTAGGTTCTTTTGTTTTTTCCTTCTTTTATTTATTTGTGTATTTTTACTTATTATTTATTATTTTTTGATTTTTCTGATTTTAATATGTAAAATAAAAAGACCCAAATTAAATCTAAAATGATATTAACTAATTCCTAATTTTAAGAGAAAACTAAATCAAAAAATGTAAAAATGTAAAATTTAAAATTGTAAAAAAGACTATTTTTTGTTATTTTTCTCTTATTTCGTTAATTAGCTAGTAAACTAAACTATAGAATCGAATTCTAAATGCCAATACACTTTTTTTTTTGTATATTTTTTTTATGAATTATGACAACTAAAAATGCGCAAAAATACAATCAGGACACAAAATCAAGCAATTAGTTCCTAAAAATTCAAATAATAAAGAAAAATTCTAATTCTAAGGAATCTATAGGAGTAAGTTAAACGTGGCAAAAATCACGTGCTCACAGTGACAACTTCAGAGAACCTCCACTTTTGACCATTCAACACTGTGGACTGCAATGAAATTTCACCCCCGCAATAAGGCCATTGCGGAAGCGAAAAATGCAATGCGGCAGAGCTATAAACTTCAGAGAGTGCAACAATTTTCCAATTTGGTCCTACACTGCATCAAAACAACCCTACACACATCTCACAACCAGTTAGTCCAAAAGCAAATCCTATACTAAAAATAAAATCAAAGAAAAACAAATATAAAGACATATGGGTTGCCTCCCAAGAAGTGCCTAATTTAACGTCGAAGCACGACGCAGGTTACCATCAAATCATTTTAGATGGATCAGTGCCACCACGTGGCTGTCATCAATCTTGCCAAGATAGTGCTTCACTATGTGCCTATTAACTCTGAAGATCTATCCATTTTTGTTTTTCAACTCAATTGCACCAAACAGATTCACAAGCACCACATCAAAAGGTCCACTCCATTTTGACTTAAGCTTTCTCGGAAACAAGCATAACCGAGAATTGAACAAGAGAAACAAATCACCCCACTTTGAACTCCTTGCCACGAGCATACTTATCGTGAAGGTACTTCATCTTGTCCTTATACAAGGATGAACTGGAGTAGGCATGAAATTGGAATTTATCAAGTTCATTAAGTTTCTCCACACGAAGATTTGCTGCCACATCCGATTCAAGATTTAGCTTCCTCAAAGTCTACATGGCCTGTGCTCTAACTCAATTGGTAGATGGCAAGCTTTCCCAAACACCAACCAGTACGAAGACATACCAATCTGCATCTTGTAAGCAGTCCTATAAGCCCATAGAGCATCATCCAATTTCTTTGACCAGTCGGTCTTATTTGCATTGACCATCTTTGACAATATACTCTTGATTTTCCTATTTGAGACTTCAGCTTGGCCACTCTTATGAGGATGATAAGGAGTAGAAACTTTGTGATTGACATCGTACTTTGTAAGCAAAGTGTCAAAAGATCTATTGCAAAAATCAGACCCCCCATCACTTATGATTGCTCGAGGAGTGCCAAACCTAGTAAAAATACTCTTCTTGAGAAACACAACAACACTTTGGGCCTCATTATTGGTTAAAGCCACGGCTTCAACCCACTTTGAAACATAGTCAACTGCCACTAGAATGTATGCATTGCCATATGAACTAACAAATGAGCCCATGAAATCAATGCCCTACACATCAAAAATATCAACTTCGAGAATAGTGTTGAGAGGCATCTCATCCTTCTTTGAAATACCACCTGCTCTTTGACATTCGTCGCATCTCTTCACAAGTTCACTGGCATCCTTGTACAAAGTTAGACAGTAAAACCCACAACTAAGAACCTTCGAAGCTGTCCTTGCCCCACCATGATGACCACCATAGGGAGAGGAATGAAAAGCCTCTAAGATACTCAATTGCTCCTCCTCTGGGACACACCTCCGAATCACACCGTCAGTGCAGATCTTATACAAGTACGGCTCATCCCAATAGAAAGTCCAAACTGTCCCGTTTAAGCTTCTTCCTTTGGTTAGAAGAGAGATTACACGGGATAATACCATTCACAAGGAAATTAGCAATGTCCGCAAACCATGGCATACCATGCACTGACACAGAAAGGAGTTGCTATCGGGAAATGAATCATGTATCTCTAGGCCATCATGAGGCCTCCCCTCCTCCTCCAAACGGGACAAGTGGTCCACCACTTGGTTTTCACAACATTTCTGGTCCACAATCTCCAAATTAAACTCTTGAAGTAACAAGACCCATTGAATCATCCTAGCTTTGGAATCCTTCTTTGTCATCAAGTATTGGAGTGCGACATGATCGGTATTAACTATGACCTTAGCGCCCATGAGATACGACCGAAATTTTTCCATTGCGAACACAATAGCCAACAGCTCTTTTTCAGTCACTGTGTAGTTCACTTAAGCATCATTCATTGTATTGCTCGCATAATACACCATGTGAAACATTTTATTCACTCTTTGACTCAAGACCGCCCCAACCGCAACATCACTCGCATCATACATGAGCTCAAAAGGCAAGCTCCAATTAGATGCGGTAATAATAGGAGTGGTGGTCAACTTGTGCTTGAGAAGTTCGAAGGCTTGCATACATCCCTCATTGAACAAAAACTTGGCATCCTTTTCCAACAACTTGCACAATGGATTCACTACCTTCAAAAATCCTTGATAAACCTCTGGTAGAACCCCGCATGTTCAAGAAAACTTCTAACTCCCTTGACTGAAGTAGGGGGAGGGTGTGATGACCCGGCCCGTAATCACGTGATTTGCCGCCCCGTTTCCCCCTTATTATGTTGTTTCATGTTCTATATCAGTATTAGATCTATCAGGTGAATTTGGATTGATTCTGGTTGAAAATAAGGCATATAGCCTCTTAGAAGGGAGTTTGTTTCAGAAAAGTCAACCTAAAGTTGACTATGTGGTTAGAGGGCTCGAATGTGAATTTCGGTGGTTCGGGAGGTGATTTGTAACTTAGGGGAGCGATCAGAATTGAATTTGGAGGTCCGGTGTAGAAATAGGCTTGAATTGGCGATGTTGGAATTTTGGCAGAATCCGGTTGATAGGTGAGATTTTGATCCGGGAGTCGGAATGAAATTCCGAGAGTTGAAGTAGTTCCGTTAGGTGATTTTGGATATGTCTGCAAATTTTCAGGTCATTCGGACATCGTTTGGTCGGGTTTTTGATTGAATGTTGGTTTCGGAAGTTATAGTTGAAACTTAGGCTTGAATCCGGCATGATTTGATGATTTTTGTGTTTAAGGACGTGTTTTTATGATTGGAACAAGTTCGTATGATGTTTTGGAGTAGGTTGGTGGTTTTGGTTGAGGTCCCGGGGGCCTCGGGGTGATTTTGGGGGTTCAAACGGATCAATTTTAGCATATTGGGAGGTCTGATTGCTGCTGGTATATGTTGCAAAAGATTCCTCTATGCGGTCGCATAGGTGTCATTGCGATCGCATAGAAGGATGGAAGATGGGCCTGAGTTTGTGCTATGTGATAGCGTAATAGGGGTTGCGATCACATAGGTCTGAGAATTTCTTCTCTACGTTCGCATGCATGTGAGTGCGATCGCATGCATGTGAGTGCGATCGCGTATTGTAATTGGGCCTGGGGTCCCTGGCAATGAATTGTTCTATGCGATCGCAAGGAATGGAGTGCGATCGCATAAGAGGAAATTTTGAGGTATTATATTTGTGCTATGCGATTGCAATAGCAGGGCTGCGATCGCATAGAGTAATAACTGGGCGACAGAAGGGTTTTTAATATCATTTCAGTCGCGAACCCCTTCATATTTTCCTCCATTTTTGCACACCTTGAGAGCTAATTGATAGAATTTGAAGAGGATTTCATCGGGAAGTGATTGGAGGTAAGTCTCGGGGTCTTAATACATCATTTTATCAAAAAATCTTCCATTAATTCTCTGAATTTGGGTATACATTGAGGAAGTTAGGGCTTGGATTTTTGCTATATAAAATCGTGATTTGGTGGCTCATTTGAACTCCGATTTTGATAAATTTTATATGAACGGACTCGTGGCAAGACGAGGATTCTGAAAATGTGAATTTTGTAATTTTTCGAGAAATGGGCCCGGGGCTCGGGTTTTGGCAACTTCGTGATTTTGGGTATTTTTCGAGTCATTTCGAGTGGGTTATGTTCCATTAGCCTATTTTGATGTATTACTATTGGTTTTGATCAGATTTGGCACCCGTGGAGGTCGATTCTCGAGGGAAAGACATTGCGGGCTAGTTTTGAGCCGGTTCGAGGTGAGTAATAGATGTAGATGATGACCTGAGGGTTTGAAACCCTGGTATATCACACTGTGACGTTATATTGAGGCAAGACACGTACTCTACGGCGAGTGCAGGGTCGAATGTGATCGGGGACTATGGCTTAGTCCGCCCGAGTGATGTTGTATTGTGTTGTTAGCTATAAATTAGCTGGCAAACCCCCTACTTGGATGGTTTCGGATATATTTGGGTTGCGTGCCGGTTATTTGTATCCCGTGAGGATCGCTATCATTGTTTCTATGAATTATAGCATGTTTTCATGATATCAGCCTTGAATTAAACACTGTCTAAATATGATTTGCAAATCCTGAGATTTTAAACACCTAAGTATAATTCTGATAATTGAAACTAAAAATGGTAAGTATGATTGTGCATTCATGATTATGCATTCGTGATTATGCATGGATCGGGCTGCACGCCGTAGCGGGTGTGATATTATATTGCACTTGGGCTGTAGGAGCCCCTCCGGAGTCTGAACCCCCACAGTGAGCACCGGGTACCCATGGATCGGGCTACGCGCCATAGCGATCATGTGCATTGCATTCATGCATTGATATATTTATCTGCTTTGACTGTTTCTGTTAGTTGTTGTTAAACTGTTAAACGTGTAGGAGTACTGTTCCTAGCTTTACTTTGTGCTATATGTTGGGATTTCTTACTGTCAGACATTATATATGTCTATTACCACTGAGTTGGAAGTACTCACTTTACTCCCTGCACCTTGTGTGCAGATTCAGGTACTCCAGGAGCTATCTGAGCTGTTCTTCAGGGCTTTTACACAGAGTTGTCGAGGTAGGTGCCTGACGCCCGCAGGACCCGACTTCTCTCCTATTTCCTGTTATTTGACTTTTCCGCGTACTTCAGACTATGTTGTTTTACAGTATACTTTGCTATTCTGGTAGAGGCTCTAGACTCATGACCCCCAGATCTTTGGGAGGTTGTTCAGTATTATTGATTTTTGGATTTATTTCTATCTTCTAGTTATACTTCTTGTTAAAATATTGTTAATGATTCTCAAAACAAATGGTTTCGAGCTTTATGCTCGGGTTGAGAGTGAAATTGGTCGGGCTGGCCTAGCAGTTATGTTGGGCGCCATCACGACCGGGTTTGGGGTCGTGACAAGTTGGTATCAGAGCCTAAGTTACTAGGCCTCATGAGTCTTGAGCCGTTTAGTAGAGTCTCGCGGATCGGTACGGAGACGTCTGTATTTATCCTCGAGAGGCTGCAGAACCTTTAGGAAAA
>MU675332.1:37770-55537 GCA_026770625.1 Nicotiana glauca
CGAGTGATGTTGTATTGTGTTGTTAGCTATAAATTAGCTGGCAAACACCCTACTTGGATGGTTTCAGATATATTTGGGCTGCGTGCCGGTTATTTGGATCCCGTGAGGATCGCTATCACTGTTTCTATGAACTATAGCATGTTTTCATGATATCACCCCTGAATTAAACACTGTCTAAATATGATTTGCAAATCCTGAGATTTTAAACACCTAAGTATAATTCTGATAATTGAAACTAAAAATGGTAAGTATGATTGTGCATTCATGATTATGCATGGATCGGGCTGCACGCCGTAGCAGGTGTGATATTATATTGTGCTTGGGTTGTAGGAGCCCCTCCGGAGTCTGAACCCCCACAGTGAGCGCCGGGTACCCATGGATCGGGCTATGCGCCTTAGCGATCATGTGCATTGCATTCATGCATTAATATATTTATCTGCTTTGACTATTTCTGTTAGATGTTGTTATACTGTTAAAAGTGTAGGAGTACGGTTCCTAGCTTTACTTTGTGCTATATGTTGGGATTTCTTACTGTCAGACATTATATATGTCTATTACCACTGAGTTGGAAGTACTCACTTTACTCCCTGCACCTTGTGTGCAGATTCAGGTACTCCAGGAGCTATCTGAGCTGTTCTTCAGGGCTTTTACACGGAGTTGTCGAGGTAGCTGCCTGACGTCCGCAGGACCCGACTTCTCTCCTATTTCCTGTTATTTGACCTTTCCATGTACTTCATACTATGTTGTTTTACAGTATACTTTGCTATTCTGGTAGAGGCTCTAGACTCATGATCCACAGATCTTTGGGAGGTTGTTCAGTATTGTTGATTTTTGGATTTATTTCTATCTTCCAGTTATACTTCTAGTTAAAATGCTGTTAATGATTCTCAAAACAAATGGTTTTGAGCTTTATGCTCGGGTTGAGAGTGAAATTGGTCGGGCTTGCCTAGCAGTTGTGTTGGGCGCCATCACGATCGGGTTTGGGGTCGTGACAGAGGGAGCCTTGAAATCACTTCTATTTTAGCTGTGTCCACCTCTATACTGTGCTTTGAAATTTTATGTCCAAGGACTATGCCCTCCTCAGCCATGAAGCGACATTTTTTCCATGAGCATACGATTGGTTTCTTCATATCGGGTCAACACCCTATCAAGATTCTTCAAGCATTCATCAAACGAGTCACCTACAATACTGAATCGTCCATGAATACCTCCAAAATTACCTCCACCATGTCAGTAAATATCGCCATCATATATCGCTGGAATGTAGCCGGTGCATTACACAACCCAAATGGCATCCTAAAAAGGCAAAGGTACCATATGGGCAAGTGAAGGTGGTCTTCTCCTGATCTTCTAGAGCAATCAAAATTTGGTTGTACCCAGAATACCCATCCAAGAAACAGTAGAAGGCACGCTCAGCAAGTCTATCTAGCATCTAGTCAAGAAAAGGCAATGGAAAGTGATCCTTGCGGGTCACTTTGTTCAACTTGTGGTAATCCATGCACACCCTCCATCCGATGACAGTCCTGGTAGGGATCAACTCATTTTACACATTGGTAACCACGGTCATACCACCTTTCTTCGGCACACATTGCACCGGCGAAGTCCAAGAACTGTCAGAGATGGGGTACACAACCCTGACATCCAACCACTTGATAACCTCCTTTTTCACAACTTCTTGCATTGCATCGTTAAACCTCCTTTGATGTTCCAATGAGGGATTTGCATCATCTTCAAGAATAATCTTGTGCATATAAAAGGCGGGGCTTATCCCCCGAATATCAGCTAAAGTCCATCCAATTTCCTTCTTCTATTTTTGGAACACAGCCAATGTGGCATCTACATGCATGTTAGTAAGACAGGAGGAAAGAATAACTGGCAAAATTGAACTAGGGCCAAGAATTCATACCTGAGGTGTGGAGGCAACGACTTCAACTCTAACACGGGAGGTTCCTCGATTGAGGGCTTTGTTGGTGGAGTCTTCCTATTCTGAAGATCCAAAGAGAGCTTCCGAGGCTCATAAGAGTAAGAGCCCATTCCATGTAAAGTATTAACACACTCCACCCGGCCTTTATCCTCATTTACATCAAGATTCAACAATACCGCCTCTAGAGGGTCCTCCACATTGATCATTGCACTAGTTTCATCAATTATCACTACCATGACAAGATCCATGAACGAGCCACTTCAGCACAGTTGGGATGCTTCATTGACTTACACACATGAAAGACCACTTTTTCATCACCCACCCGGAAGGTGAGTTCCACTGCTTCCATATCAACTAAGGCCTTCCCATTTGCAAGGAAGCCAAAAAGTGATCAGGTCCAACCCTACACCACTACAGAGTGGAAAGAGAGATCGATACAGCTTTTACTCGAGAGGGTCGAGATCGAATCCACATAGAGCTACAACAATGTTTGGAGTTGGATTTCTATCTAATCTAGCATTGCGTAGTGCTCTTGATTACTCTTCCAATCATATCTGTTTGTTTGTTACTTCTAATTTTATGCTAATGATATGCAAAATTATTGAATGCTTGTAAGGTTTTCTAAATGGTTAACGAAGCACTAGGGAAGTGACTTTTTCCTAGGTGAATACTTGACGGGTTCTATATCCTAAGGCAAAGCTGTTATGTTTGGGATCGTGATATAGCCAATGCATGACACTACTCACTCTTTACCTCTCGTTAGCTTGAGTGACTTTGCCCTAATTGACTTTCTCAAGACCAATTGAATGTGAAAATTATGCAAGCAATATAGGCTCAAGTCGGGTATCACTATCTCTAGATTTAACCCTTTAATTGGGGCTATCAATCTCTTGAATACGACCCAATTCCTTGTTGAACTAATTTTCCTAGACTCAAACTCTCTTTTTCAAGAAGATCCCAAGTCAAATAGGCACAAATTAGTGTTTGCAACCACTAATTCAACTTGAAAAATATAAATCAGTCCAAATATCAACCAACCATAAACATCTAAGCCTTAAAACAAAAGATCCATCAAATACCCACACTAGGGTTGAGCCACAACCCTAGCTAATGGGTATAACTACTCATAATAATAGAAGAAATTAGATATTTAGAAGAAGAACAACCCATAAAATATAATTACAAGCTAAGATTTGAAGATTCAATGTTAAACAAGCTATAAAATTACTTAAAATAGGCTAAAACTGTCATTCACGTGCTCATCTAAGATAAAGATACCCTAAAAATCTGAAAAAGAAGTATTTATACAAGACCGAATTTTTTGGATAAAAATGCCCCTGAGGGAGGTACTGCGGACCGCGGAAAATGCACCGCAGCCGCGGTGACACTTTTTGGCTTTACTTCTCATTCTCTGAATCTGGCCACCGCGGACTGCATAAAATGCACCACGGCCGCGGTGGCTTCACCGAGGACCGAAACAAATGGACTGCGGCCGCGGTATCTTGAAACTTCCGAATTCCTCAGCTCTCTTAATCCCTTCTCTGCGGACCGCAACAAATGGTCTGCGGTTGCGATGAGGCTATCGCGGTCGCGAAGAATCTTCCGCATACCGCACTGCTTAGAACCCAGGAATGCACCTTTCTGAACTTATCCACTGCGGGCCGCACTAAATGGACCGCGGCCGCAGTGGGTCTGTTGCAGCTGCAATAGATTTTATGTTGCAATAATGCTTTGACTTGTTCTTGGTACTTGTGCAGATTTCACTCCTTTTTGAACTGGTTTTTACTTCTTTGTCACTTTTTTGACCAAACCCTGCAAATAAGTATAACATGTAAGCTTTTGGAACTATTTGTATACATTTTTAATACAAAACTCAAGTAAAAAGGAGTATGAAATAAACTAGAATCCCTAGTTATCAATCGTTTAGATTGATACAATAACAACACCAATAAATCGGTATATTCTCACAGGTGGGGTCTGGGGAGGTTCATAACCTACCCCTACCTAGTGAAGGTAGAGAGGATATTTTCAATAGATGAAGAAAAAAGATAATAATAATAATAATAATAATAATAATAATAATAATAATAATAATAATAATAATTAAAGAAGGAGTAAGAGGAGGAGGAGAGAAATAAAAAGAAAGAAGAAAGGAAAAAGTAGTACCAAAGAGTAACAACAGGGAAATACGATAACCGAAGCGAATTAAACAACGTGACTTAATTAAATATAAGAATATGAAGGTACATGAGTGCTACTGGTAAGAAAAGGGGAAACTTTTAATTATCTACTGATCTTCTACACTAATCCTTGATATCCACACCCTCTTATCAAGAGTCATGTCCTCAATAAGCGCTGAAGCAACGACATGTCCTACCTAGTATAACTTCGGTATCAAGCTTCACATTCATGTCCACTTTATGAGTCACGTCACTAAATTTGCACTCCAAGTATTTGACGAGCACAAAACTCAACACGAAATTGATGCTCGCTAGCCAAATATAATATAGTTTAATTATCATCTCCACATGGATTAGATTTAAATAGTTTTCAAATAATTTCTAGTTTAACGCTTTTCACAATGAATAATACTTTGATTGGAATGACTATGAACTGAAACTAAAGTAATTAGCAATAGATCCTAAAGAACTAGAGAGCCGAGCAATAGGTTATTATCAAGAGGAAGAATAAGGGTTTTGGCATGATAGATACAAGACTACTATTCTGAATTTGACACTGTTATATTTCACTCTTAAGGTTCTATCGATTCTCACGGATTCAATATGTGATAAGCATATACTTCCGATTCAGATTGCTCTTTCGATTAAATCTAAATCTTTCAAATAAACTAATGTGAAGTACAGTGAAACCTGTAAGAATCGATTGGTAGGAATGATCTAAGGGAAATTTCTCGCAAATATTTCTAAATCTTAATTGAAATGGTGATTCAAAATGCTTTATCGATTACTTCAAAGAATCGGCAAAATAAATTAAGGCATACGTTGTAATAATATTTAATAAGATGTTTCTCTTTCGATTAAATACTATAAAGAATAAATCAAAACTAATATTAAAGCTCCTCCAGTAAATTCATGTAATTTAATGGTTTTCAAATCCATAAACAACAACTCTAACACTAAGGTAAAATACTTCATAAATATGGAGAAAGTCATTACAAATAAAGTTAAAGAATAAAAAAAATTAATCCAATATCATAATCCAAACCCGCGTATTGAATTGGTAGAAAGAAATGAAATATCATGTCTTGAAGATTCCAATGCTCTCCTAAAGCTCCCAGGTTAAAAGTCCTCTCAAAATCGTATTTTTATTGTATTTATACTATGTAGAAGCAGGTCTGAACGGTACTACCCTTTTCCAGCTGAAGTAGGAAATCACTCTAAGAAAAATTTTTTACTAATGGTGTGCCGCATTAGTGGAATTTTTTAGAGAGGTAAAATTTTTTACTCTACAGGAATTTTGCACTAGCACCTCGCGCCCGCGGGGCGGTAGTGTATTTTTTCCAGAGTAATTATTTTTTTCTTAATTTTTAACATGCATACTTGGTCCTCAAACCCCGTACATGATTCCGGCTTAATCTTTGGGCTTCTGCTCAGACTTTAAAGCTCCAATTCATCCATTTTAGTTCTGAACTTGCTTCTCAAATCGAAATCACATCCTAGATAGTATAACATACGTAATAAGTATAAAGTACCAACAAATAGGATCAAATACAATCAAAGTGTAGTAATTATAGTGCAAGATATTGTTAAAAATGTGAGTTCCTAGCCTATCATCAAGATTCTATATTGGTCATGCTCAACTTGAAACCTTTAGACTCCAAGATTTGTCCCCAAACTTCGAGGCTCCAACCTTGCTTTAACCCCGCCTCACATCTTGTCAATCAATACTATGTCATCGGCAAATAATATGTACCATGACACCTCCACTTGATGTGTCGCATCAATACGTCCATCGCCAAAGAAAATAAAAACATGCAATTAAGAGCTCCCCGGTGCAAGCCCATTATAACTGAAAAGTGTTCCTAGTCACCTCCCACAGTCTTCACCCGAGTCTTAGCAATATCGTACATTTCCTTAATCACCCTAGTGTAAGCAACCGGAACGCTGCTAACCTCAAAACACCTCTACAGAAACCTCCATTGGGACTTCATCATACACGTTCTCAAGGTCAATGAATACCATATACAAGTCCTGCTTTCTTTCTCTACACTGCTCCACTAATCTCCTCACCAAATGAATAGCTTTCGTAGTTGGACTCCCGATATGAATCCTAATTGGTTCTCGAAAATAGACACGTTCCTCGTCACCCTTACTCCATCACCCCCTCCCATACCTTCATAGTATAACTCAACAACTTTAAAAAGCATCGCACAAGAATTTCATATGTAATTTACTAACCTGTACTATATGCTGAAAGCACATTTTTTCTATTACAACTTAGCCATAGTATCAACATACCCAATTGACCATTAATTCGGGAAAAAATAGAAGATAAATTAATAGAAAGTGAACAAAGAGATAGGACTTGTTGGGACTCATTTAAAATAAAGTTCACACTTTAATGATAGAGAGACATGTGAAAGCACCTGTGGAACTGTCGCCATCAATAATATTAACTTACATGTTAAGAGTCTTTCTTCTTTTTATAAAATTTTATATTAGTCAAATATTATCTGATGCAAAATTAAAGTAAACAACATATGTCCCACTAAAATAAGAAAAACTATAGAAATTCAAACTCGAGATATTACAGTTGTAATTGTAACTTCTATCATATATTAGTTGTCTTCCTAGGCGACTACTTCTATTTACTACCTTTAGCTGCATCTATTTGTTCTCTTATGTAAGTTGCACGCGCAAATTGTTTGATTGTATATTTTGACGTTGTACAACTAATAGCCTGATTGGTCAAGCTTCAAAAAAGTAAACTTATTTTGCTTAGTACTTTTCTTCAAAAATAATTTTTTTAAAAGTATTTTTGGTAAGAAGCAATTTGTGTTTGACTAATTAATTTAAAAAGCATTTTTGAGCAGCAATTAATGTTAGGCCAAGCTCTTAAAAAGTTACTCAAAAACACTTTTTTTTTTCTTCTAAAAGCTTTGCCAAATACTTCAACTTTGAAAAAATGTACTTTTGGATTTGGAGAAGCTTGACCAAACAAATACTTTGCCAAACAGGCTATAAGATGCATGTCAAACAGTTGAAATAAATTAACATGGCCCAATACATATAGAGCCCATTCAACTTGGCACCATTTTTCGTTTTGGCACTCTATCTCTACCTTGTTTCATTTTGGCCCTCCAACTCTATTTCTTATGTTCCACTTTAACACAAAAGCCAGTGTAAAAAATATAGCGCGTGTGTATACACAAATCTGAAGTGTAATAAATATCCAATTAAATATTGCCACCTGATTTTTTTCATCCATGTCAAACGGATAACTCGAACCCGACCGTATTTTTTCATCCACTGTTGCTCCCTCTTCATTCTCTAAGTTCCAAAACTTTCATCTGCCGATTTCATACCTGGCCCGTTTAGATGAAATAAACGCACAAAAATACGATCGGGTTCAGGTATTTTAGTATTAACCCGTTTGACATGGATGAAATAATCAGGTGACAACATTTAATTGGATATTATTATACTCCAGATTTGTGTATACACACGTACTATATTTTTTGCACTAGTTTCAACTTTTGTGTTAAAGTGGAACATGAGAAATAGAGTTGGAGGGCCAAAATGGAACAAGGTAAAGATAGAGCGCCAAAATAAAAAATGGTGCCAAGTTGAATGAGCTCAATATGTATTTGGCCAATTAACATCATATTAAACAGGGAGTCTGGAACCCAATAGTAGTTCTTTTTTACTCAAAATACATAATTAGGTGAGAAAAAAACTTAGTGAACATTTTATATAAAACGTCCTTTTGAACCACGTTTTACCTTAGCGTCCATCTGCGATGTTAAGGTAAAACGCGCTTTAAAACTATGTTTTATATCCGGACTTGACTCTCATAACATCATCTCACGACACTATCTTTGCAGTACATTTTCGCAGCCCTGGTTAGGCAAACTTTATCCTGAAAAAGCATGCCCTTTGCTAGCACCAATGGTCTAGACTCATCCCACATTGCTGTTCGAATTTCGTCAAGATCCCTTGTGAGGGCATCCACATCCGGCATACTTGGCAAATGATCAAGGTAGGGAATATGCTTTGAATGAAACTGCACGTGGGACTCATACACTCTTGGTCTAACAGGAGGTGGAGCATGCTCCCTCGTTAAATTAGGTTTGGCATTCTTTTCCTCCTCCTCATCACCCTCGTCGGAAAAGGGTGTGTCATCTCCAGACTCGTCGGCACTATTGTCATAATCACTATTATCTTCCTGACTCTACGCATCTGCCAAATCCCGAGTAAATGCGTCATCTACGGGCAACTGAGTGAGGACATGACCATCAAGTTGCTCCTTTTTATTGCACAAATAACAAAATAATAAACTACTTAAATTGATAAATACTTTACATATAGATATATCACTTCACTTACAAGTCATAATGTGTTGACATTCTACGATAGACATAATCCTGTTGGTGATGACTCCCGGATGGATCACCATGGACCAACACACCAAAACTACGCTTATTTCAACTGGGCGTGGATTCATAACTTGTAAAATTCATATCTGGAAAGTACCTCTTGTGAAATATATGAGCATTAATACAAATTCAATACAACAAAATAAACATCGTAACACAAAAAAAATTAAAGTTTATCAGTCGTCTTGTGGATTATGTAAAGTAGGAGAGAAATTATTTTCTCGCTCCTCGTTCGCCCGTGGAGATAAGTTTAGATCCTGCCAACTCTTTCAACCGGAACCTGTTCGGCTAAAACAACTTCAGAATAACCACCCGATGATTGAGGGTTATCCCTGCTTTGTGCAACCTTATTATTGTGAACGTCTTCAACATTCACGTACATTTCCAACATTTTTATCAAAATAAGTTCTCGATATTCATCCGGAGTCCCCAAAAAATCTCTTAGAGTTTCACATCCTCGATGTTAAACTCAGCGTAACAATCAACCCCTTGCGGAGTCACAGAATACGAATACCTTTCGGTTATTTTAAGATTCACCGAACGTTTGCTCAACCTCATTTTATTGCATAACATGATACCGGTTTATCATACTCCATTGTAACTTAACATGACTCTGTGGAGATAAACTATAGTGGATTATGTAAAGTAGGAGAGAAATTATTTTCTCGCTCCTCATTCGCCCGTGGAGATAAGTTTAGATCCTGCCAACTCTTTCAACCGGAACCTGTTCGGCTAAAAAAACTTCAGAATAACCACCCGATGATTGAGGGTTATCCCTGCTTTGTGCAACCTCATTATTGTGAACGTCTTCAACCTTCACGTACATTTTCAATATTTTTATCAAAATAAGTTCCCGATATTCATCCGGAGTCCCCAAAAAATCTCTTAGAGTTTCACATCCTCGATGTTAAACTCAGCGTAACAATCAACCTCTTTGCGGAGTCACAGAATACGAATACCTTTCGGTTATTTTAAGATTCACCGAATGTTTACTCAACCTCATTTTATTGCATAACATGATACCGGTTTATCATACTCCATTGTAAGTGGCAACTTAACATGACTCTGTGGAGATAAACTATAGTGGATTATGTAAAATAGGAGAAAAATTATTTTCTCGCTCCTCGTTCGCCCGTGGAGATAAGTTTAGATCCTGCCAACTCTTTCAACCGGAACCTGTTCGGCTAAAACAACTTCAGAATAACCACCCGATGATTGAGGGTTATCCTTGCTTTGTGCAACCTCGTTATTGTGAACGTCTTCAACCTTCACGTACATTTTCAATATTTTTATCAAAATAAGTTCCCGATATTCATCCGGAGTCCCCAAAAAAATCTCTTAGAGTTTCACATCCTCGATGTCAAACTCAGCGTAACAACCAACCCCTTGCGGAGTCACAGAATACGAATACCTTTCGGTTATTTTAAGATTCACCAAACGTTTGCTCAACCTCATTTTATTGCATAACATGATACCGATTTATCATACTCCATTGTAAGTGGCAACTTAACATGACTCTGTGTAGATAAACTATAGCTCAGTGAGTTATTCGCCACCACAACCTCACCCCCTTCCTCCCTAATATAATGAAACGCTTACTTTTCGTTCTTCAAACATTATGAAAAAAAAAAACTTGAGAATTTAACAAGAAGAAAAATTTATCAGGAGTTGAGAATATTTTTTAATGAATTTTTGCAAAACCCTTAACGCCTTTAAATAAAGCAATGCCCAATCTGGGAGGGGGTAAAATTTTTGAAAGTAAAACGCATTTTAAAATGGCGTTTTACACATTTGAATTATTGTTATGTCAGTCAAACATTGAAGAGTTATTGGTGGGCCCACAAAACAGGTATAGCGTGATTTGAAAATGCGTTTTAATAAAATGCAATTTTAAAAGGTGTTTTATCTTAATGTCCCAAACGGACGTTAAGGTAAAACAATGTGGTTCAAAAAGATGTTTTATATGCTTTGGTCACTAATGTTTTCCACCTATTTATATATTTTGAATCTAAAAAAATAATATTTAGGTTCCGGACTCATTAAATAGGCACTATATGAATTAATATTCATCAAATGATATGTACCAAATATGACTTTTAAGACTTGCTGTTTTGGTTAGGCAAAATACATAGTTTACCCATCAACCTTGCAGCGAAATTCTTGTTACACACCTCTCTTTTACGGAAAATCTTTTACACACTCGATCTTTCAAAAGTGTGTCTAAGACACACCACTTCTGTTGTTGACCAATTTTTCAAATAACGTGAAATTCACGCTCTAACAGGGTCGCGACATGTGTTGTTGACTTTAAAAAGGAAAAAAAATGAGAAATTAAAATTAAAATCCATCTTCTTCATCTTTCCATTTTCTATCTTAAGCATCATTGTTGCTACCACCATGGTTGTTTGTGAGAAAGTTTCCAATAATACCAAAATTCAACTACACTATCTAAACAACTAGCCAAAAATAATCGAGCAATAAATTGAGTTCAATAACCCAATGATCAACATGACCCAATTGAATTTTCAAGCATTTTTCAATACCCCAACAGTGGTAGATTCTAGATTTTTTCACCACACCTTCAATATTAATGTTAAGGCTTTTAAATCTATTACAAATAAATATTTTCATAATATTTGGACAATAAACCAATAAAATTCGCTTCATTCTAGATCTAAAATCGAAATTCTCTTTTAAAAATTCTTTTTGGTGGAAGAAAATGAGGGGAGGGTGGTGAGGAAGAAGAC
Organism: Nicotiana glauca; assembly: GCA_026770625.1. NCBI lineage: Eukaryota > Viridiplantae > Streptophyta > Magnoliopsida > Solanales > Solanaceae > Nicotiana > Nicotiana glauca. Next base: position 49,058 of record MU675332.1, read on the forward strand.
CAGAGGGAGGGGAGGGGTTCCTGTGGGGAGGGGAGACAAAAATAGGATTTTTATGGGTCTCACGCGCTTTTTTTGTGTATAAATATGCAAGTGTTATCTCGTCAAATATAATGTATCTTAAATATATTTTTGAAAGGTTGAGTGTGTAAAAAGTTTTCCGTAAATGAGATTTTTGCCTTTTGGTTAAGTAACGGTAGTACGAAGAAGAAGAAAAAGAAGAATGCCAATTGGCTAGTCAAAGGGGATGGATATCATTAATTCGGTTGAAACGTCACAAATTTGAATATGTTTTGCTTGCTTTGCTGCTGACGCGACTTCCATATCTCCATTCACTCATTTGTCTCATCTTCTACTCAATTTTTTCAATTTTCAATTTTATAATATTGCATGACTCCATATTATGAGTCATATGAGAAAACCAAATATTATTATTGCAGGAATTAGCATATTAATTCATTTTTCTTAAAGCTACAAATTTAATAAGTCTAGAAAAATGCTTATATAACCATCTTTTATGAGTAAAATATATTCAAAATGTTAAGAATAAATTAATTACGACTTTCTAGAGATTTTTAAAGGCTGATAAGAAAAACTGTAACTTAAAGTATTTCCTCCCCAAAGAACTGCTAAGTAGATACTTCGACACTAAGGCGTCGTTTGATTACCGAGATGATAATCTACTCTCAGTATAAAATTTAAGATTACATTTATTATATGTTTAATTGTGGGTATTAATTAATATCAGAGATAAATTTTATGCCAAAATATTGATTTTCGTTATTCCATATAAAATCTGACATTATACTCCACGGATTATAACTCAGAATTACAATTACTTGATATGAAGCAAACATGCCCCTAAAAAAATGGGATTGTTGCACAAAATATTTCGAATTCGAGCACGATTCGAAGAAGAGCTACACCTAAGAGAGCAACACACGACAAATATGATCTAGGCAGCCTAATCTAATGAAAACATTAATGACGACTCAAATCGGTGATTCTCTTTAATGTTTTTAGGATAAACTATTATTATTATTACTAGTATACGTACCCGCGCGATGCGTTGATGGATTCAAAGAAAAAAAAGAGCTAAGAGAGATAGTAAAAACATATGTATATTGTAGATTAAATTTAGTGATCACAATCAAAACAATTAAGACAATAAACAAATAGATGAATTTCATCAGGTATTGTTGCCAATGACTACCAATCCCAAGTGACTTGTTAAAAAAAGGTCTGAGTTAAAAACTTAGCAGCAAGAGAAGAAGAAGAAAAAAAAAATTTAACCTCAAAAAGTTTTATTTCTTCATAAGGCTAAAAACCAGCTAACTAATTTAGCTTAGCTAATATATCCAGCGGTTTGCCACTTCCTTCTAATAAGTTACCTGAAAACAAAAAAAAAATTAAAGAGAGACAAAATAAATACTCCGACTAATCCATGAGGACTTAAAGTATGCTTCTACATTAGTTCATCAAATAAATCGACCAACTTACTTGAATTACCATCAATAGATTTTATAAGTACCTCAAATATCAGGGGTTAAATTGGATAAGAACTACTTCATTTTAATCTGCCAGAATGAGATTTGAACCGCTAACTTCACTTGTAAAGGTGCACCAAATTGCATCCTTAAAATGAAGGCAAGTTAGATATCCAGGCTCAGTCATTAGAAGAACGGTATGGTAGGTGAAGATGTAATACATAGAATTCAAATAGGATGACTGAAATGGATGAGCCTTGCGGGCTAGCAAAATGAGTGCAACTTGTTAGAATAATTGGAAGACCAACAACGTTACATGTGTGTAAATTTTGAACCTAGTGTCTTAAAAATTGGAATGCTATGATGGGTAATACCAGATTATATAGGATTAGAGATGATTGCATTCACAAAGAATGCAACTAAATCACATAAATATATATGATAAAATGAATAAGTTAGCCTAAGATGATTTGGTTATGATTTGGTCATGTCCCTTGTTTCTGTATTAAGCACAAGAAAATAAAGGTAAAAATTTAGTTAATATTCTCTCAGTGTCGGCATTTTCAATTAAAAGTAGGAAGTTAAATCAAAGTGAATAACAAAGCAAAACATTTTATTAATAAAATAAAATTTAGTAAAAATAGCAATAACATTGACACAGAAACAAAAAAAGAATTATTTTTAATATTTGAAATGAAAATTAATACATACCTATTCATCTTTCGGTCATAACATTCAAGGATTCACTAATGAAAAGATTAATCATTGAAACTTTTTACAGTTCAAAGTTCTTGTAACTTTGATAAGTGTTCAGAAATATATAATAAAAAAAATTCGTTCACCCAAAAAGTATGTTGCTGCTCAGTTATTTAGCATGTCTTATTTCCAGTAAAAAAATTACGGTAGCCTACTAAGAAGCTGGCCTTTCAATGTGTAAAACCAAATAACATTTTTCAGGATCAAGTCCTTTTATTTATACATTGACCTCGATAATACCTTTGATGAAATTGTTTAATGTTTATAAGTAATACAGATTGGAAAAAATAAGTCAAGAGTGTATATAAAAAAGGTCCTAAATAAAGAACATAACTGAGGTACATTTTTTACAATATATGAATTGTGTTTAAATCAAGGAGAGGATGATGTGTACTCATATCTACACAATGAGTTAATATGCACCATTAGTTTTATATAAGTAGTAATCAACTTAACCAAACATGCTAATTAGAACAAAATATGATAAACTAAAAAAATACAGAATTGTAAAGGAGAAGACTTTAGAAGTGTTCATACAACTATAAATATTGTCTTAGAGTTGGCGCAATAATATGCACAACTTTCTAATGTTCAGTGAATCACAGAAATAATAGGCAATAAGAATAATAAAGAACATGCTTCTCATTATTTGCCATGACTAATTTCGTTTATTGGTTTGAACATTTAAGCAAAATGTCCGAATTCTTGATTACTTATCAGATTGCAGAAGCATATTCTTGTAATTATTTCTAAGAAGTATAACTATTAACTACAAAGTGATATATATAACTACAAATCCAGCTAATAGAGTTATAACAAAATAAAGAATAAAGAAACAAAAATTATTATTCACCTTAAACAGGATGATATTTTTTTACGGGGAACAATTATGTTTTGTAAACAATAAAGAATAAGTATCACCAAAATTATCTTCTTCCCCCATTTATATACAGAGAAAATCAGAGATTATAATATTTTTTTTACTCCAATGGTCTTATAGAAACTTTCATATAAAAAATACATAAAAATTATTTAAGAGATGGTAATGGTAATCAAAGAACAAACCTTTTGTAATCGTAGAGTTTAAATCAATACATTGTCGTCCATCAGAATAATCTCAATAGAAAAAGGGGTATCAGGTCTGTCTCGATTCGGATTTTCCCAAAGCCTGACAATACGAACCTTTAATTTCAAATTCATTGACTTGCTGTTAATTTCGCTAACAAAATTTATTTCAACCGCCATTAAGTCATGCAAATAGACAGAGGTATTCATAAATATTAGTACAAATACCAACAAAATACTTATAGAAACACATATAAAGCAAGAGTTCATGTGAAATAATTAATTTTTTGCTGACGCGGAATCTAAACATGGTTATAACATAATTATTTTAAATCTAAAGGCATCGAGACGCGGAATGCACACATGATCCTTTTATTATTTAAGCATATCAATCAAAGGTTCGGGTATGAACACATGGGCTAATAGCGTATTTAGAATATTTAATTACTTTGTTTCTATTAAATTCAAGATATTTACTTGTATTATTATTATTATTATTATTATTATTATTATTATTATTATTATTATTATTATTATTATTATTATTACTATTTACTTATTACACAAATGTATCTTGGCCTAGTTAGTACACTCCCAGTGAATCTTATTTTTTAAGATATGTAAAGATATCCTAGTTTGGACAAAAATATTAAAATATAGCATTGATAAAGAATAAAGAAGGCTAGCTAGAAAAGAATTATTTGCATTATACCAATTGGAACATTTATGATAGAAACTAAATCTGCACCAATGATGTCGTCCATACAAACATAACATCGCTCCAACTATCAAGAATTTATCAATTGGGAAAACTTTCGTACTGATATCCTTCTAACAAAACCTACTTTACATTATATTACTATTTTTTATCTAGAAACTTTACAAAAAGACTTATCCACACATTCATCATTGGAACTTAATTAAATAAAAAAATAAAGCAGTTAGCCATCATACTACTTTGTATAATTAACTTATTGTGAAATTAAAAATTACAACCATTTAATATATAAGTGTATAAAAAGCACTGAAAAGTTAAGCAACTACATCAGTAGGAATATGACAACCTTAGGAAAATTTAATAAATATATCTCATGCCAAAAAAAAAAAATGAAGATCAACCATTTATGTTCAAACACTTTCGAAAGGAAAGAAACTTGAAAAGCTTTAACCATAATTTTTACTAGACACGTTATTCTACATAATACCTGAAATAACTTAAATCATTCAAGTTTGGATCTAGTAACATAAAATTCATTACGTAGGAATCTGAAACATAAAATATAACACATTTCATACAAGTTCTTCAACAAAGTTTAGTTCATAATACTAAAAAGATCAGAATGGACAAGAAAACATGGTACTACACCTTGGATAAGCAAGATCTTTTCAATAGATGAAATGGAAATTCACTGCAAATACAACTTCAAATCCGAGAGATCACACAGATAAAAAGAAATGGAGAACTGCAACCAGCAACAATAGAACTTCAACCAACTCCAATAAAGAAAAACTTCACTACAGAGCTTTAATTTTCCAATAATAAGATTGTCCGCAATATCTTTCACTCTAAAAAAATTGATTTTATTGTTTTCAATTTTTTTGTTCTTCTCCTCTTCCAAATATTCTCTCCTCCCCCTTCTCTATTTGTGAAGTGTGTATATATAGATATGTGGGTGTGTTGTATCTGATGTGAAAAAATAATGAAATGAGTGGAAGAAGTGGGAAGTGAGGGATATGGGAACGCGAGGGAGTTGGGAAAAATGGAGATTGTGGGGTTAATTTTGCTAAAAATGGGGATTATGGGATTGGTAGATTTTTAGGGATAAAAGTTTGATAACAAACTTTATCTCTCTCACGTTACTTCATCTTGCCTTATTTTTAATTTTTTTTTAAAGATAAAAAGATTAACCAACATTTCAATATAGAAAAACTAAATATTTACATGTACTTTAAATAATACTAAAAAAATACCATAAATTACTTATTAAAATTCTAATTAAATGAAACCAAATATATATTTTTTGTTGTTAATTTTCTTCTTCCCTTTACAAATAGAAATAAAATTTGTACTATAAGTATGTGAATATTTTTTGTAGTTTTTTTTATAATAAACCTATTAAGAGAATGATAAAAGTTTAAAATATCAACATTAGACTACTTTCTTTAATATATAATATATAAGTTAATTTTCAAAAATCAATTCTATTTGTTTTTAGTATATCGCTATTTTAGGTTTATAATGATAATAAATTTTAAAAAAAACTGATGAAAAACGTGGGATGGGAGGCAGCATTCATTGTGAAGTATTTTGTTACCCACGTTTGAGACCATGATCAAATCGTGGAGTGTTTCTTTTTTTTCTTTTTTTTTTGCTTCATTACTATTGCTATGTAAAAAGTTTTTTGATGAATTTTTAGGTTTATAATAATAATTGTCACGACCCAAACCCCGGTCGTAATGGCGCCCAACACATTGCTAGGCAAGCTCGACCTTTTTCCCATTTACCATTCTAATTATTATTTCAAATATTTCAAATTTAGTAAAATCTCCTGTTTCCATAATGACAAGATGAGAGCGGAAAACAAAATTTACTGAAATAACAGCCCATCAGGATCTGGTGTCACAAGTCTGAGCCTCTAAACATCTGAATAATATCCTATACAACCAAGTCTAAAGCAGAAGTACAGGAGATAACGGGAAGGAGAGATCGGGTCCTGCGGACACCGGCAGCTACCTCGATAACTCCATAGTAAGCTGAAACAGCAGCAATATATATCAACTGCCCTCCTGGATTCCTGTATCTGCACACAAGGTGCAGAGAGTAGAGTGAGTACTCCAACTCAGTGGTAATAGCAATAAATAATAACTGGAAGTAAGAAAACCTGTAAGAACACTAAACAGTTCTAAAAGTAACAGTACATGTAAGAACATATCTAAGGAGGAAAGTCCAGTATCAGTCTACTACCATCCCACAATTTCCCAACACTACTGCGGCGCGCAGCCCGATCCTTACTAATACTGCTGCGGCGTGCAGCCCGATCCAATATAGTATATATAATGCTGCGGCGTGCAGCCCGATCCAATATAATAGATATAATGCTACGGCGTGCAGCCCGATCCAATATAAAAGTAACTGCGCTCACTGGGGGTGTGTGCAGACTCCGGAGGGGCTCCT
>MDKF011002985.1:0-48870 GCA_026770625.1 Nicotiana glauca
CCTAATTAATTCCCTTTTATTTATTTTAATTTTTTGGAATTCTTTACTTGGGGTAAAAATCATGTGCTCACAGCTAGTAGGGTGGAGTGCGTTAATGCCTTGCATGGTATGGGCTCGTATTCTTATGAGCCTAGGAAATTGTCCTTAGATCTTGAAAATCGGAAGACTCCACCAACTAAGCCATTTATTAAGGGGCCACCGGTGTTGGAGCTGAAACCACTTCCTCCACACCTCAGGTATGAGTTTTTGGGCTCAAATTCTAGTTTACTAGTTATTATTTCTTTTTGCCTCACTAGCTTGCAGGTAGACGCTACTTTGGAGGTTCTTAAAAAGAGGAAGAAAGCAATTGGATGGACATTGGCCGACATTCGGGGAATAAGCCCCGCATTCTGCATGCATAAAATCATTTTGGAAGAGGATGAAAGGCCTTCCTTAGAACATCAAAGGAGGCTCAATGAGACAATACAAGAGGTGGTGAAGAAAGAAGTGATGAAATGGCTAGATGCGAGTGTGGTGTATCCAATATCCGATAGCTCATGGACTTCTTCGGTACAATGTGTGCCGAAGAAAGGTGGGATGACTGTGGTGACAAATGACAACAATGAACTTATTCCCACTCGAACCATTATGGGGTGGAGAGTTTTCATGGACTATCGGAAGCTAAATAAGGTGACCCAGAAGGATCATTTCCCGTTGCCGCTCCTCGACCAAATGCTTGATCGCCTTGTGGGCGGGCTTTTTATTGCTTTTTTGATGGCTACTCGGGGTATAATCAAATTTTAATTGCCCCGGAGGACCAAGAGAATACCACATTCACATGCCCATATGGTAAATTTGCTTTCTCCTGGATACCATTCGGGTTGTGCAATGCTCCGGTGACCTTCCAATGATGCACGATGGCTATTTTCACCGACATAGTGGAAGACATATTAGAGGTCTTTATGGATGATTTTAGTGTGGTTGGTGACTCCTTTGAAGCTTGCTTGGGTAATTTGGATCGAGTTTTGGCCCAGTGTAAAGACACCAACTTAGTGCTAAATTGGGAAAAATACCATTTCATGGTTGAAGAGGGTAAGTGTTGGGCCACAAAATTTCTAAGAATGGGATTGAAGTAGACAAAGCCAAGATAGAGGTGATTTCAAGGCTTCCTCCACCCAATTATGTCAAAGGCGTGAGGAGTTTCCTTGGGCATGCGAGGTTCTACCGGCGGTTTATCAAGGATTTTTCAAAGGTTGTGAATCCCCTTTACAAGTTGCTAGAGAAAGATGCCAAGTTTGTTTTTGATGAGAAATTCATGGAGGCCTTTGAACTTCTCAAGCATAAGTTGACCACTACCCCGATCATTACCGCACCATGTTGGAGCTTACCCTTCGAGCTCATGTGTGACGCTAGTGACGTAGCGGTTGGGGTTGTTTTGGGTCAAAAGGTTAAGAAAATGTTCCACCCGGTGTACTACGCAAGCAAGACCATGAACAAGGCTCAAAATAACTACACAGTCATCGAGAAAGAATTGTTGGCCATAGTTTTTGCAATGGAAAAGTTTCGACCATACCTTATGGGGGCTAAAGTCATTGTGAACACCGATCATGCCGGCCCTTAGGTATTTGATGACAAAGAAAGACTCAAAAGCAAGGTTGATGAGATGGGTGCTACTTCTCCAAGAATTTTATCTAGAAATTATGGACCGAAAAGGTAGTGAAAATCAAGTGGCATACCACTTGTCCCGTTTGGAGGAGGAAGGGAGGCCTTGTGATGGCCTAGAAATCAATGACTCATTTCCCGATGAACAACTCCTTGCGGTGTCAATGAATGATATGCCATGGTTTGCCGATGTTGCTAATTACCTCGTGACCGGAATAATCCCGTGTGAGCTCTCTTCTAACCAAAGGAAGAAGCTCAAGTGGGATAGTTTGGACTTTTATTGGGATGAGCAGTACTTGTTCATGATTTGCATGGATGGCGTGATTCGACGTTGTGTCCCGGAGTAGTATTTTGGAGGCTTGTAATTCATCCCCCGTATGGTGGCCATCATAGAGGGGTAAGAACGGCTTCGAAAGTTTTGAGTTGTGGTTTTTATTGGCCGACCATGTTCAAAGATGCAAGTGATCTAGTAAAGAGATGTGATCAATGTCAACGAGCAGGCGAGATTTCCAAGAAAGATGAGATTCCCCTAAACACAATTCTTGAGGTAGATATCTTCGATGTTTGGGGTATTGATTTTATGGGCCCTTTTGTTAGCTTGTGTGGGAACATATACATTCTTGTAGCGGTTGATTATGTGTCAAAATGGGTTGAAGCCGCAACCTTTCCCAACAATGAAGTAGGAGAGTGGTGGCATTTCTAAAGAAGAGCATTTTCACAAGGTTCGGTACACCTTGGGTAATCATTAGTGATGGAGGATCGCATTGCAATAGAGCTTTTGATGCCTTGCTCTCCAAGTATGGTGTCAATCACAAAGTCGCTACACCTTATCATCCTCAAGAAAGTGGCCAGGTTGAAGTGTCAAATAGGGAAATTAAGAGCATTTTGTCCAAAACTGTCAGTGTCAACAGGACCGATTGGTCTAAAAAGTTAGATGATGCTCTATGGGCTTACCGGACCACTTACAAGACCCAAATTGGTATGTCGTCGTACCGGTTGGTCTTTGGGAAAGCATGTCACCTACCAATGTAATTGGAGCATAAATCCATGTGTGCCTTGAGGAAGCTTAATATTGAGTGGGATGTTGCGGCCAATCTTCGTGTTGAACAACTCAATGAACTTGATGAATTCCGGCTCCATGCATACTCTAGTTCATCCTTGTACAAGGATAAGATGAAGTACCTTTATGACAAATATGCTCATGGAAAGGAGTTAAATGTTGGTGATTTGGTCCTCTTGTTCAATTCTCGTCTAAGGTTGTTTCCGGGAAAGCTGAAATCAAAGTGGAGTGGTCCATTTGAAGTTGTGTATGTGACCCCATTTGGTGCTCTAGACTTGAAGAACAAAAGTGGTGAAGTCTTTAGGGTGAATGGGCATCGTATCAAGCATTACCTTGGGAAGTTTGATAAATTAGTGGCTATTGTTCATTTCAAATAATGTGATGGTAACCCGCGTCGTGCCGCGACGTTAAATCAAGCGCTTCTTGGAGGCAACACATGTGTTTTTCTTCTTGTTTTCTTTGCTTTTCTTTGTAGTTTAGGTTTGATTTTTGGACTAATTGGTTGTGAGATGTTGCAGGGATTGTGTTGATGTAGTGCAAACTATTTTGAAAAAATTGAACAGTCTCTGAAGTTGCCAGTGCAGCCGCATTGCACTTTGTGCGGTCCGCACTGGTGAAGGCCAAGTGAGGTAATCTCTGAAGTTTGCCACTGCAGCCGCATTCCATTTAGTGCAGTCCACGATAGACCTCCGCGCTCGTGGTCTGTTTTGTTCGGACCGCGGAGGTTACCTTCTCAAGCTTCTTCTAAAAAAACCCCGCACGGTCCACGATCCATTTTGTACGGCCCCGCTGGTAGATAAGACTGGGTCCCACATCATTTTTTATAAATAGAGCTCTGGGGTCACCGTTTACCCTTTTCGAAAAATTGACTCTCAGAGACTAAAAATCTATTGTTCATCCTCTCTTTTCACGTAAATCCTTGCTTAGCTTGAATACTTGCATTCCATCTTCATATCTGGTAACATTTCATCCACTTTTCTTTGTTTAATTTTATAATTTCAATTTTTATTTCATTTATAGTAGCCCATAGTTTCTTCTTCTTCCTGTTTTTCTCTATTTGTTAGCTTGGGTTAGTGTAACTGTTAATTTTTGTGTGCCTGAGGAGTATAATTGAACTGGGTAATTGAGTATGGACCATATCTAGGTGAAACTTGAACTAAAATGCAAAGTCTCAAAATCCTAACTCAGTGTCAGGTTTAGGCATCCACCGCGGACTGTAGTCGTGTTTGTGCGGTCTACGGTAGTCTCACTGCGGCCACATTACCATTTTCCGCTAGCCGCGGTGATGAGATTCAGAGAGGTGCCATTGTCTAGTGTGGCTGCACTTTATTTTGTGCGGTCCGCACTGGCCCACCGCGGCCGCGGTACTATTTTGTGCGGGCCGCGATGATGAGATTCAAAGAGGGTGTTTGGGGACCTTATACTTGTGCGGACCGCGGTCATTTTCGTGCGGTCCGCAGTGGCCTCAGTGTGGCCGCACTACCATTTTGTGCGGTCCGCACTGGCCTATTCCTGCAACTGTGTCTGCAATTTTCTGCTTCTGTCCTGTGATTCATTATATACATATGTCTCACTGTCTCTGCTGATACTAACGAAGTTAGATGTTTGTGCTTGCAGACAATGGTTAAACAATGATGAGGAAATGATCAAAACAACCCGGGAGAGGTGATTCCTCCAGAGGGGGCAAAGGAAAGAGTGTAGTCAAACTCACTCCCCAAGCTCGGGAAAACGTAAAATAGACTTGGAAGCTGATAAAAGCCACAGATAGAGCTGCTTCCCATTCCTCGGGAAGTGAGTATATGCCCTCCCAAGACATATCCTCAGACTCAGTCCCAACAACATCTTCACCAACTTCCAACTGACTGATGATACTCCTCCAATATCACCCAATATCCGGAGGCCGATTAATGTTGTTTCTGATTCATCTGAGGGGTCAGCAGCCGGTAGTGGGGATGACTCCACCTCCCCCACAACTTCATTATCTGGGGAGAGTGCAGGCAAAGATGAGGAAGAGGTGCAGGGAGTTGGGTTTGGTGAGCCTCAGGTAGGAGGCATTGACCGAACTAGGAAGGTCGTTGTTTGGGAAGACAGATTTTTAAGCCAAGCAGCATAGCATAAGTTTAGGGATTGGTGGCCAGTGAGGCATTTGATATCGGAGATGAGCTTTATTGACAAAGACTTACTTCCTTATGACCCTAACGTGCAGAGGGAATTCAGAACTAGAATGGGCTGGGAGATATTTATGGAGAGGTGTATAGATGCCAATGAACACATAGTCAAGGAATTTTATTGTAACGTACCCACATCGTCATGGGTTCCAAAGTGACCAACGTTCAAAACAAAAAGGTGTTGTTCGACTAGAAGTCTCTGAATGATTATTTGGGCTTCAATAATGAAGACGAGAATCTCTATCTGGCAAAGTTGGAGATGGGCGAGGGGGTTCGTCCATGGTTAGCCCAGTACTTGGCAATCCCGGGTACTATTCCTGAGTGGTTGACTGCGGGGGTAAAAATACTGAGGGGGACCCTGAACTTTGAAGCTAGGGGTTAGGAGACCTTCGTTTGCAGTAGGTTGGACCCTACTACACATGAACAAACTCTTCCTATCCACTGGGCTGTGTTGGTTGCATCGATGATGGCGGGATATCCTATCAATGTGGGGAATGTGATGTCCCGTATCTCTCTTGTGGGTGCGGAAGCTAAGTGGAACTACCGTTTCCCAACACCCTCTCTATGTATTTCCGGGACTTGGAGGTGGAAAAGAAGCCATTGATGTCAAGTCCAAACCAGTTGCTCCATTCTCATGGTATAGTTTGAAGGGGCCAGACAACCCCAAGGACAAGAACTACAAGGCCCCTGCTTCTACCCCAACTAGCCAGTCTGACGAGCCAGTTGTGGTAGAGGCCTCCACTGAGATTGCCTCCATAGTTGCTGCCATGACCCTCCAATACTGCTGATTTGCCTCCAGGTCCTTCTACCTCAGCTGGCCCAGAGATTCCATCTTCCCGGGCCCATCCTATCACTGCTCAACGGCTGAGCTAGACACTTTAGAGCCTGAACAACTGGATGTATACTGCTTCATCCAAGTTGCCAGCTTTGACCTCCACTATTGAGGCTCTGTCGGCACCACAGCCAACACAGGTCCCACAGTCTATTGAGGATGCATTGAAGAAGTTACTTGACGATAAGGAGAAGATCCTCAATACACAGGCTGAATTGGCAAAGGTAGTGGCTTCATATGGCAAAGCTCTAAAGGAGCTTTCTAAGGAGCACAAGAAGCTACGCAAGACACGGGCCTCCCGGGAGTCCATGAAGGAGTTGAGGGCGGATGTAGATAGACTGAAGGCAGACCAGCTGCCTTTAGACTTATTATTTGAGGACCCAGCTCCAGCAGCAGTGCCAGCAGCAATCACAGACTCGGAGCAAATACAGAGGCTTGCAGATGATGCCATCATCCAGTTGGCGGACCCACCAGAGGCCTCCTCCAGTCAGCCACAGGATGTACCACTACCAGAGCCAGTACAGGTCCAAGCCCAGGTCCTAGCAGCTGAGCAGCAGGATATCGAGAACTAGTCTGAGGTCCCAAGCATACTGAGGACCCAAGTACCCTTCCTGATCCTATGCACACGGACGAGGCTTAGGGAGTCTTCATATCCTTTACTTATACTTTTTGGTGCTTATTTTGTTAGTTGGCATTGGGGACAATGCCAACTTTTATTCGAGAGGGTGCGCTCTACAATTTATCCTTGGATGATTGTATATATATACTGATTTAGTTTATGCTTTCTTTGACTCTCATTTGGTCTGTATATACTCTTAGATTTAGTTACTTTTATCTTACTTTTTATCTTTCATTTGGTCTGTATATAAAGTTACATTATTGTATATATTCATCCCTCATTGTATATTCATTCCCCTATTGTACATATTCATTATATTTTCTATTTTCGCAAAAAATTTTGTTTGTAGCTTCTTATTTAGGCTCGTAGCATTTTCTTTTGTTTTTGACGTTTTTAATAAGCCTTTGGTTTTCTTAATGCCACGGTTCTTTCCAAAGGTGGAGTATTGTGTGAACCGGGTGGTCTTCCCAATGAAAGATGGCGTGACAACCTTTTTAAGGGTTTGAGTCCATTTTTGTTTTTATTTTTGGTAATTTATAGTTAAGAGTACCTCAAACAAAGCTTCACTTGGGCTTAGCACATTTGCCTTTGATCCCATGGTCAAGGACAAATTGTTGTGTTTAGGATGGTGAAAGTTGTGGCCTTGAGACTCTTGCGTTGGCCAATAATCATCAAGTGGTTTTTCGGGACCATTGTGTGCTCAAATCATATCTAAGTCATTGTGGGCCCACGATTCTATGTCTTTGTCATTCCCGTAGCATGTGTGGTGAGAAATCGAATTGCGAGTTCAAGTCCCGAGCCAATGGTCTAGAACTTGCCCTGAATGTTTGTTGAGGCAAAATCTTGAGTGAAATTTGACTTGAGAAGTGATTGTAGGCTCTCTTTGATCCAAATGATAGTTTTAACAATTCCATAGCCTACCAATAAAATGATCCCTAGTTAACACTTTTGAGCCTTAGACCTTTTTCTTTCAAGAACCATGTTACAAGCCTATACCCGTTCTAAAATATACCCTCTCTTGGCACCTGATCTTTCCTTGAGCACATGGAAAAAGTATAAGTTTGGGGAGAGAGACGAGGATGACAACAACGTGGTGTAAGGCACAAAAGTAAAGAAAAGGAAAGGCAATAAAAAAGAAACAAAAGCAAAAGACAAAAAGAATGCTCAATGTGAGAATGAATAAAAAAGGATTCAAGAAAAGCAAAAGAAAGAAAGGTGTGGAAAGTTGAAAAGGAGAAACGGTTTGAATTGCACAAGAAAGAGTGACAATATGTCTCTCTAACCCCTTAGAAAGAAGTGAAATGACTCAAAGAGTCAAGTAAAATGTGCCTAATGAATCAAAAGAAGTGCTTAAGGGAAGATTGAACCCACTTGAACAAAAACATGTTCTACCCTAACCCAAAAGCCTTCACAATGACCCCACAAAAGCCCTATATGATCTTGAGTTGAATGAAGCTTACATTAGTGGATACTTACATAAGGTCAAACATATGGTACCTAGAGTCGGACTTGTGGCCTTTTCTTAAGAGAGATGAGTGAATTCCCATTAACCTCAATTTGTGTGTCAATATTCTAAAAGGTAAGGTTTGCTTAGGGAGAGTTGAGGATGTGTGACTTTGGGTTCCACAAGGACCAAAGTAATTGAGAGAGTTCTTTTGATGTAATGAGTCAACTCTTGATGCTCTTGTGTCACACTTGATAAGTGGTTTTTCAAGGGTCAAATATTGTTAATGATACATTCGTATTGAGGGAAATTGTTAGTCCCAATTGATGCTTGTTGAGGTTACTTTAGGATAGCTGGAAATTCTTGGATTTTACCTTAAGAGATGGGTCTTATTTTGTTTGCTTGAGGACAAGCAAAAGCTTAAGTTTGGGGGAGGTGATAACTAGGGATTTTGTAGTGTTTTATGCTCCTTCTTGCTTATGCTTTGGGTACAAATTGTTACAAAATAGTCCCAAAAGGCTCATAAGTTTGCTTGTTTGCAGGTTTGATCGACAAAGTGACGAAATGTCAAAGTTCGACTCAAAAGGAGTGAAACCTGATCAAGTATAAAAGACAAGGCAAACTGAGGGAAAAAAGGCCTAGTGTGGCCGCATTCGACTTTATGCGGTCCGCACTAGGTAGATTCAGAGAGCTGGCAAAACCAGGCTTCCAGCAACGCGGCCGCAGTACACATTGCGCGGTCCGCAATGATGGCTCCGTGGCCGCACTACCACTTTGTGTGGTCCGCAGAAGGGAGATTCAGAGAGTTAAAATTTTCCATGGTTTAAGCTGCGCGGTCCACGGTCCGCGGTCATACTTGTGCGGACCACGTTAGAGACCTCCACGGTCGCGGTCCATTCTACGCGGTCCGTGGAGCCCAAGTTCAGAGAGCCCATATTTAAAGTCCAAGAGCCTAGTGTTGCCGCAGTGTCACGACCCGGATTTCCTACCCTCGGAGGTCGTGATGGCGCCTACTCGTAGAAGCTAGGCAAGCCACAATTCATAACTCCTAACTCTTTTATTTTAAATTCTTTTTACCAATCATATCAACAAGCGTTAGATATTTGAATAACAGCGGAAATATGAAATTAAAGCGGAAGACTAAAATTAAATGAACTGAATAATAGTGCGGAAATCATCATATGCCGCTACCTAAGAACTAGTGTCACAACATCCACGGACTACTAAGAATACTAAATACAACAGTTTGAAGGAAAAATAACATTTATGTCTCGAAATATCAGATAATATAATGAGAAGTAGGATAGAGGAGACGTCGGGCATGTGGACGCCTGCAAGGCTAACTCGGTGTCTCGATGAACTGAAGACTAGCTCCCGAACTACTACTCCTGTCCGGTACCTGGATCTGTGCAAAAGAGCACAGAGTTTAGTATCAGCATAACCGACCCCATGTGCTGGTAAATGCCTAGCCTAACCCCGGCAAAATAGTGACGAGGCTAGACAGGACTACCACATAAACCTGTGCAGTTATATATATACATCTACAGCAGGAAAATAACAGGAATAAACATTTCAAATGGGAGGGGAACATGCTTCGGGGATAACAGATAATACAAAAATTTAGGAGAACAATAAGGAACATCAATAAATTAAATCTAACACGGATAAGGGAAATAAAAGCAGATTTCACTGTCAGTACACATCTCGTTGCAGGTGTGCAACCCGATCCCATTTCTCAATGTTTTCATGGTAGGCGTACCACCCGCTCCCATTTCATTAATATCTTATGGTAGGCATACCGCTCGCTCCTATTCAATCAATATCTTATGGTAGGCATACCAACCGCTCCCATTTCAACCAATATCTTGTGGTAAGCATACCACCCGCTCCCATTTCAATCAATATCTTGTGGTACGCGTACCACCCGCTCCCATTTCAATCAATATCTTATGGTAGGCATACCACCCGCTCCCATTTCAATCAATATCTTGTGGTAGGCATACCACCCACTCCCCTTTCAATTCAACACAAAGTCGCAATAAAAATTTGGCAAGGGATAATCAGCTATAACCAAATCCTAGCTCAACTCTTACTCAGCTCGATTAATACCAGTACTCAAGCATAAATAAAGTCCACGAGAATAGACTAAATCTCTACTCAATATCAAGAATCATCAATTTAAAGCATCCGAAGTGTCATTTAAGAACACAACAACTATCAATTTAAGACTCAGGGTCATGCTCGACACCAACGTATAGATACTCGTTACCATACCTATACGTCGTACTCCACAAGAAACAATTAGCAAATACGACTCAACTCCTAATTCCTCAAGCTAGGGTTAGACCAAACACTTACCTCAATGCCTTGAATACAACTCAAGCCTCAATTACAGCTTTACCCCATGATTTCACCTCCAATTCACTCGTATCTAATCACAAATTGCTTAATTACATTAATAAACACTAAATGAATCAACCCCGATGCATGAAAATGAGTTTTTCAAAGTTTTACCCAAAAAGTCAAAAATCGCCTCCAGGCCCACGTAGTCAAAACCCGAGGTTCGAACCAAAACCTGATTACCCATTCTCCCACGAACTCAAATATATAATTTGTTTTGAAATCGGACCTCAAATTGAGGTCCAAATCCCCAATTTTGAAAAAAACCTAGGTTCTACCAAAACACACAATTTCACCAATAAAAATCATTGATTTTAAGTTGAAAATATGTTAAATTATATTAATGATTGAAATAAATGAGTAAAAACTAACTTACAATTGATTTGGAAGAAGACTTGCTCTTGGAAAATTGCCCAAAGAAGTTTGTGTTTTGAAAGAATGTTAAAAATTGCTCAAAAATCTACTAAGTATAAAAAATGCAGGTTGCAGATATGGGAATTGCGAACAGGGGTTCGCAATTCCTGACATGGGGATTGCGAAGTTTTGTTCGCATTTGCGAACCCCTTCCTAAATTCCCAATCTCGCATTTGCGATCTAGAATATCGCATTTGCGACCGGCCTTCGCATTTGCGAACCCAGTGGTCGCATTTGCGATCATGCCTACCCAGGTCTCCACTTTGCAATTGCGATACAAGACTCGCATTTGTGAGCTCATAATTACGAGATTGGCTTCGCAATCGCGAAGCCTGCAGATCAGAAATGCAACATCTATCTTTCAAAGTCCAAAAATGCACTCGTGGCCTATCCAAAACTCGCCCGAGCCCTCGGGGCTCCAAACCAAATATATACACAACCTCAAAAACATCCTAAGAACTTATTCATGCGATCAAATCGCCAAAATAACATCATAAACATCGAACTAAACCTCAAAATCCTAAAATTCTTTTAAACTTCATAAAACCTCAAATTTTCCAATTTAGGTTTGAATCACGTCAAACGACGTCCGTTTCCAACCAAATTTTACAGAAATGACTTAAAATATATATAAGACCTGTACTGGGCGCCGGAACCAAAATACGGGCCCGATACCATCGCTTTCTAATCAGATTTTATTTCAAATTTCCTTAAACATTTCCAGAAAATAATTTTACTCAGAAATTCATTTCTCGGGCTTGGGACCTCGAAATTTGATTTCGGACATACGCCCAAGTCCCATATTTTTCTAAGGACCCTCCACGACCGTCAAATCACGGGTTCGGGTCCGTTTACCCAAAATATTGACCAAAGTCAAATTTATTCATTTTAACATCAAAATTTAGAATTTTTCACAGAATTTCACATTTAAACTTTTCGGCTACGCGCTCGAACTACACATGCAAATCGAGGCAACTCTAAATAAGGTTTTCAAGGCCTCGAAAGCACAGAATTAGTTAAAACAGGTGATGACCCTTTGGGTCGTTACATTCTCCACCTCTAAAATAACTGTTCGTCCTCGAACGAACAGAAGAAGGAAGTACCTGAGTCAGGGAAAAGATGAGGATAACAGCTCCACATATCGGACTCGGACTCCCAGGTCGATGCCTCAGCAGGCTAACCTCTCCACTGAACACGAACAAAGGGAAAACTCTTGGACCTCAACTAATGAACCTGCTGGTCTAGAATAGCTATCGGCTCCTCCTTATAAGACAAGTCCTTGTCCAATTAAACAGCGCTGAAATCTAACTCGTGGGCTGGATCGCCGTGATACCTCCGAAGCATGGACACATAAAACACTGGATGCATGGCTGATAAGCTCAGCGGCAAAGCAAGTCTATAAGCCACCTCTCCCACTCGATCAAGAATCTCAAACGGACCAATAAACCTAGGGATAAGCTTGCCCTTCTTCCCAAATCTCATTACGCCTTTCATAGGCGACACTCGGAGCAATACCCGCTCACCAACCATAACAGTTGTGAGCACGTAATTTTTTTCCTATATGAATTACTCCCATAAACTCAAAATACAATAATTTCTTTCAGTGTTTGCAATTTTGTGGATTTTCGTGGTATTTTCTGTTAATTGTTTGCATTTTGGTTTGTGCATTTTAATTAGTAAAAAAAAAATACAAAATGCATGTTGCATGTGCATTTAGGAGTTAACTTTTCATTTTAAGAATCATTTAGTAATTAAGTTGTTTTATAAAAAGAAAAATCACAATAATAATTTTATTTGTACCTTTTAATTTTAACTTTGATTTTAAGTAGTTTTTCTTTTAATTTGTGTTTAATTAATTCGGTTAACTATCATTTAGGATTAATTAGTGATTTTATTGATTTAATTAGTTTCCAAGAATTAATTTAGGAATTGTATTAATTTTGAAAAAAGAAAAATAAAAAAGGGAATTAAAAGAATTTAGAAAAAAAGAATTAAAAAAAGGGAAAGAAAGAAGAAGGGAATCATCTTGGGCGATCCAGGCCGTCGAGGTCTTTCAATCTAGCGGTTGAGAATACATGGGCTTTTAGTATATTAAGTCCAAACACGACCCTCCCCCCCTCCAATCTAGTCGTCTCTCTCACCCTTAACCCTAGAGACACCGCCCCTTTTTCCCATCGCCTTGGGGTGGCAGCTCCGGTTCCGTTCACCACCAAATGAACACCCTAGATCCTCCTTGACCCCCTCTTCCTAAATTCCATACCAGTTGCCCTCGAATTATAGCCAAACTCGTCGAATTTTGAATCTGGTTCAAGCCGTAAAACTCCAAACAAACTCAAACTCGAGATTGCAGTGAAGTTTGGGTCTAGTTCGATATTATTCATGTGTTCTTGACAAGAACACAATATTAATGTCAGACTCGACCAGGAAATTTTGAAGATTCGAAGTTCTTACGGTCCGGGCTATATTTAGGTATTGTGTCTTTACTTCTGAGTTTTAACTTTCATTTGAATTTCTTTATCATCTTCTTCTGTTTCTTTGTGTATGTTTTGATTTTTCTTTTCTTCTCTATTTTCTCCTATACTTCAATCTTTTGCATGTTTTTCGTGTTAAGCTAATTAGTGTTTCTATGATTGAACATTAGTTTAGCTGGTTTATCTTTGATATTTGGGCTTTTAAAGTTTTTAGCTCGAAAAGTCTTTTGATTCTGTCCATATTCTTCCTCATCTTTTCTTTGAATTCCTCTATGAGACCTCGAGTCAAAATGGGTTGAAAAGAAAAAAGGTCTGGCCCAGAGTCTGCAAAATAAGACCCACCAATTGAATTTGGATCAACTTGACCCAGGTTGATTTTTCAGGGGAAGGTAAATAGTGAGGGTTTCAGGGGTAGATTAGGAAGTTTAGGTTAGGGAATCTTTTAGTAACATAATAGAAAGCTTCTAGTGGGGGGTCTGAATTGAATTTCAGAAGTGTGATAGGTTAACTTGGGTAGCAAGTCAATAATTAAGGGGAACCTAAGCTAAAACAAGAATTCAAAAAGGGGTAAGGTGTAAAAATTAGAATCTGAGGGCTGCCCTATTTGGTTTACCTATAAAGGCACTCTTTCTTGCCTTAGAAGGCAAATTTCAAAGAGCTGAAAAATACAGAAAACACACAGCTGGCTAGATTACTGTTTCATTAAATTGCTTTAGGGATTCTTTAATTTTTTTCTCTAATTTCTAAAAAAGCAACAATGATCTCTCATTTGGAATTAGAATGGATTGAAGTTGGGTTGTAGAAGTTTGATTTGAAGTGTGAGTCATTTTTCATTTGAAAATAAGTTCTGATTGTTCCACATCAATTGCTGGGGTTTGAAAAATTAGCTTCTGAGCATTGTTGGTGCTTTGTTCTGTTGTTATCTACTGCTTCTTCACCTCTTTTCCCTTTTAATTTCTAGGTACACTCTAAAAACTATGATGGAATAGAAGCCTGATTGAATTTGTGTAAAGATTTGTGAATCTGAGTTGGGATTTGAATAGAAACACTGTTTTTAGTTGTACTTATTGCTTGTTTTTTTGCCATTTTATGTTATTAAATTCTTCAGTTTTTGTAGCAATTAGTTTTCCTGCATATGTTATTTTGCTTAGTTGTGATAGCATCTTAAGGTCAAATTGTCGAGTCAAAATAGGTGTTCAGGTTCAAAACATTGGCTTGTAATAATAACTGAACTTTGTTGAATGAGTGGAGTGCTAGATATGTTGAAATGAGAGCTTGATTGGGCATGTCAACTTAGTGCTTTCATGGTCAGTAATTGTCATGTTGAAATTGGCCATGATTCTACTTTATAGTTTTGGAAAGCTTTGTATTATTTCACTTGTTAAACTGCCTTTTAAGTGGTCTAAATAGGTTTAGATTTCCAATATTTGTTGAGGGATTAGTTTAGAAATCAAATACAAGCATGTATCTCTACCTGATTTGTTATCAATATAGTTGAAGAAAGAATTGTTTAGTAAAAATTTGTTGAGGCTTCTGTGTTGGGTAAGACTCGGTATTGAGTCTTGATTCCCATTCTTTGGTTTTGTAAATATTGGGCCCATGGAGCCTTAGATTCTGGGCCATTCGAGAGAACAGTACAGTGAGTGCTTTGGGCTTGGCTGCTGAGCCCCAAACTTGACCGTTTGTTATTGGATATTTCACATGGTAGACTATGATTTAACAAATGCTGAAATTTAAATTAATATATAATTTAGTTAATTTGCGTCAAAATATTTTAAATTATAATTCGACTAGTTAGTTAGATTTCCTATTTCTGTGATTAACTTCAGTTGTGTTCGCATCATTGGGCTTGAGTGTGAACTATTTGGATTACAAGAGTTGGGCCAACGTTGGCTCATGCTAAGTGGCCATCGAAATCAGCATCCTCCAGAAACGTTGGTGGTGCCACCAATTTAGGCCCACTTGAGCCCAAGTCTGGGAGTTTTATTGGCAGACCAAATCATTTGCTTACACTATCAAACCCCGTTTTTTATTTTTAATATGGTTATTAGGGGGTTGTTACTGGTCCTAGCTTTATTCAAGGCAAATTTAGGCCATTCTACAAGTACCATTGGCCGGTTTTTCAATTAAATCATGGTGTTTGTTTTTCGAATTTCCCTTTAGTCTCTTGATTAGTGGTGCCCATTAATTAGTGGAGGTGTGATGTATTAATAATATAAATAATTCGTGGCCTTGTATTAGTTTATAATCCAGATATTTAAAATGAATAATATTTCATAAAATATCATTTAGGGCCGTTTTGAAAATATTAGTGTGATTGTGTATACGTCCGCGTAATACAATTACGCTTCTAAAAATAAAATCGGAGTATGCGTTCACGCAACTTTGGCCCAAATTGTCTTAATAATATAAAGCATTATTAATCATGGACACGTTCGCGTGAAATGATTTTTGACGCGCCAAACGAATAGGTATACGTACGTGTAACCCATTTCAAGATAATTTTCTAATTAAAAGCGGTAAGAAGCAAAAGCATATAGGTTCTCAGATAAGTAATTAGATAATTTTAATAAGTTAAGTATTATCAAAGCGACCGTGCTAAAACCACGAAACTTGGGAGTGCCTAACACCTTCTCCCGAGTTAACAGAATTCCTTACCCAGATTTCTGATTCTCAGACTGTATAACAAAGTCAATCTTTTCTTCGATTCGGATTTTAAACCGGTGACTTGGGACACCATAAATTATCCCAAGTGGCGACTCTGATTTTTAATAAATAAGCTCATTTCGATTGTCACTTAAATTAGAAAAAACTCTCTTTTATTATACTCTTCCGGGGGTGTAGTAGAAAAAGGAGGTGTGACAGCTCTGGCGACTCTGCTGGGGATAAGAACCCAGAATTCTTTGTTCAGGGTTCAAGAATTAGAGCTTGTTTTATGATTTTTACTTGGCTTATTCATTGTTGATATTATTGTATTTTTGTGAACCTTTGTGCTAAAATGCTATCTGTTTACCGTTTTAATATTATTGAATTGTATATAATTGCCTTCTTACGCCACCCCATCTGAATCTTCTGAAAATGGTGCATACGTTCGCATAGCCCGCTTTTTCTGTAGAAATTATACCGAATAGAGCGAGGCTGGGCAAGCGACAAGGCCGGGCAGACTCTAGTGCTCCCGGTACGTCGCCCCCTCCTCAGCCTCAATTGTCCGCTCGGGAACCCTAAGTCTAAATCAAAATCCCAGGATTTAAACTTAGAAAAACACAGCCTCATGTCGGATCACTAGTAGGAGTGCTTGTTTGCATCACGTGCATTTGACTTAGGAGACTCAACACGGGGGTTGGGTCCGTCTAGAACAGGTGCACCCAAAATAACAGACCATCCTGATGCATCCTAATGTGCTACAAGTTGCATTTATCCAAGGGTAAAAGGGTCATTTGACGGAACAATGATAGTTGAGAGCAAATGAAAAATGAAAGGAAAAAAAAGAAAAAAAAAAGAAGAAAAACAAGAAGATAAAAAAGAGGGTGAAGTGTGAAGATAAAGCGAGTGGGGCCCAATTATATTTTCTGTCACATTTTTGTTAAATAAGAAAAGAGCTTGAAAAATTAAAAAAAAAATTTTTGCACTTTTATCATTTCTCAAAAAACCAAAAATTAAAAAAAGGAAAAAGAAAATTCCAAAAAGATTTTGCATGTTTCATCATTTTCAATGAAAAGACAAAAAATATATTTTCTCTAAATTAGTTGTTTTTTTTTAATTTTCGCCCGTATCCAATCAGCCCGAACTATGCATACCCGATTCTCGTCTTTCGGGGCGTGATATGTAGTCATCCCACATAGGGTGCGATCTTCCTAGTAAATCTTAGGTTCTTGGTTTTGCGGGGTCTTAGCCAAATTTTGCACTTCTAGCCACCTTTTGGGTAAGTAAGTCATTTTGCAAAAAATAATCGCAACTATGTCTTGCATGTGTCTAATAGGGAATGTTATCGTCTCACATAGTATTGGTTTAAGTTTTCTCATACAAGTGTGGATTTATTTACCGGAGTTTAAGCATGACAGATACCCCAGGGCCACTGCATTCAGAAGTTGCTTGAGGAGATTTTTATTTTATTTTTATGTCGTCTTTTAATTTTTTTAGTTTTGTATAGTAATGTCGAGTTTTTTTATTACTGTTGTATTTTGCATCTGAAAAAATGTGTTGTAACTCAAAATCCAAAAAATATTGCATTTTATATTTCCGTTATAAGTTTTTCTTAGAAATACTAATCCTAGAAATGGAAAAATTTTTGAGGTTGTTTTCCTTTTAGGAAATTAATATCTAGGGCTTAAAATGAATTTTTTTTGTGTTTACTTTAAGTATATTAGGACCAAAATTCAAAAAAAAAAAAAGAGAAGAGAATTTTCTTTTAGTACTTCTTTAAAAGCTTTCTTTAAAGGGGTTAATTTCAAAATCCAAAATAATTTTCTTTGAGGTTCTTCTTTGGAAATTAATGAAAAATAAAAATTTCATTTTTGTTAGAATTTTAGGACATTGTACATAGAAGAGAAGAAAACAACATGATTTCCATCCTAAAAAAAAGTCAAAAAATATTTTTCTCTTCTAAGATTTTTCCTTGATAGAGAATTTGTGTCAAAAAAAAAAGAAAAAAAATCCGTTAAGATTGAGTTTAAAATATGTTATAGATCATTGAGTCTAGAAAATTCAAAAAAAAAAGAGATTTGTTTCTTTTACTTCCCTTATCTCGTCATAGTAGTCATTGAGGTAAAAAAAATAAAATAAAATAAAAATGTTAGTTTGTCTACTTTATTTTCGATCTTCCAGAACTACGTAAAGATCTGATTCGTGCGGGGTCATGATACGTAGGCAACCTACATAGGATTCGATCAATCATTTTTTTATTATTAAAAGAAAAAAGGGGGAAAATGAAAAAAAAAGGGGAAAAAGAGAGGTAGAACCATGGAATGTGAGAAATGAGAGGAAAAAAAAGAGTGATAATTAGAAGGAAAAGGGGAAGGAAAATGAGCGAGCTAAGAAGTGTGAGGAAGGAAAAGAAAAGAAAAGAGAAGATTCAAATGGACAAATTGGGATGATGCCGACTGACCTTTGTACCCTCGAAGTCATTTTAGAGCCGATAACCGTGGCTAGGTGCATTGCACATAAAGTGAGATTATCTTATGTTAAATGCCCTAATGCTAACGTGATGGCTTTATTTTGCTATATTGAGTCCAGGCAGGTGGTTAGCTTATGGCATTCGGGCGAGTCATCCATGCACGCTAGTCAAACAGCAAAACAGACATGACTAGTAAGGGATCGGACATAGGTGTTGTCGAATCGGAATTTGAGTTGAAAGAAGAGGCCCAAAGGTTGAAACGCCAGATAACGGAGATGTACCAGGCTTGGATTAGTGGGCACCCTCTACCCTCATTCCCCACCAACTACATCGAAAGTCTTGCTTCCGTCCTACTAACATCACAATCCCAGATTCCCAATGCTGCTGGTCTTTCTTCACACGTGCCTCAGGCTTTACCCTTTGCCACAAATACCCTGACACCTTACCCCAGCCTTTTTATGCTCCACCCGCCGATACGAGCGTGTCATTAACTACTCCCATTTTTGTAGCGCCTCCCCATGCCTACATCCCTCTATCTTCTAGTGAAACCCTGTTCAAAGTTCCTGATGCCCAATACTATGGTACAAAACCAACTTTCAAGACCTCGGATCCATATTGGTACACTCCTCATTTCGAGCCCCCCATTGAAATTGAAAAACCCGCTAAGGTTGTGGAGCAAGATGAAGTATCTAGAAAATGTGTGATGTTTGCAGAAGGGTCTTCGAATGGTGTCGGGACAAGTCCGGAAAAGCCAAAGTTGGTGGTACTAGGGATTCCAAGCAAGCCTGTTGTAGTTGTGAAAGGATCTCCCGTTACCCCTATTGCTATTAAATCAATGATTTAGTTGCCAGCAGCTGAGACAAAGGATGTCCCCGGGAACTGCAAACGAGCAATAATGACACACAAAGGAAAAGAAGTGAAGGAATTTGTTGAGATCGGAGGATCGAACCATTTCGGAGGATGTCTTACCTCCAAAGAACTAAGAAAGGCCAAGCTCTTCAAGTGTAGACAAATGCCAGTAAGGAAATCGGTGACCGAGGAGGAAGTCGAAGAGTTCTTGAGAAAGATGAAAATGCAAGACTATTCCATTGTTGAACAATGAAGGAAAACTCCAGCTAATATTTCTCTGCTATCTTTGTTGACACAATCAGATGAACATTGCGGGGCCATAATGAAGATTCTGAAAGAGGCACATGTTCCTGATAACATCACAGTAAATCAATTAGAACAGATTGCTAGCAGGATCTTCGAAGCAAATAGGACCACTTTTGTGGACGATGAGCTTCCTATAGAGGGTACAAAACACAATCGGGCTCTTTGTATCATGGTGAAGTGTGAAGATTATTTTGTCACCAGGGTGTTGGTTAATAATGGATCCAGTGCAAATATTTGCCTTCTGTCCACTTTGCAAAAATTGAAGATCGGCACCAAAGGAATCTACATGAAGGGTGTAGGTGTTCGAAGTTTTGATGGGAAAGGAAAAAGCTCTGCTGGAGATATAATGCTTGAATTGGTGATAGGTCTAGTTGGTTTCAGTGTGGAATTTCAGGTGCTAGACATGGTTGTCCCGTATAATTTATTATTGGGTAGGCCTTGGATACATGCGGTGCCATCGTCGCTACATCAAATGGTGAAATTTGAATAGGACAAACAAGAGATAGTTGTGCGTGGGGAAGAGGATTTATCCTTTCATAAAGATTCATATGTTCCATTTATTAAGGATAGACATGATCAAGGACCTTTAGCTTATCAAACTTCCGAAACGATGTATGTCGAAAAGATTCTTAAATGAAAATGCATTCCAAGGCCAAGGCTATCACTTTCGATCTGCATGGTAGCTAATGAGATGTTGAAGTATGGTTTTATGCCGGGTAAAGGTTTGGGCGCATCTTTGCAAGGTATTGTGAAACCAGTATTTCTACATAAAAATCTGGGTACATTTGGTCTGGGGTTCAAGCCTACAGGGGATGATGTGAAGAAGGCTACAAAGTTGGAAAAGAAAGCATGGCCACTCTCTAGGCCTATCCCACACCTTTTTAGGGGCAGTGAATCATCCGGTGTCAACAGTTCCCAAGCCTGTGGTTGTCTTTGATGAGGAGTTGATTTGAGAGGGTCCAAAGTTTATTTGATGAAGTGAACACGGTGGAAATTAGGGGATGTTCCGGTGACGAAGAGGTGCATTTTGTCAGGACGAATGTGAAGATCAACAATTGGGAAGTTACTCCTCTTCCTACTCGGAGGGAGTTTTGGTAGTTGGATTTGATTTTCTTTTACTTGTCTGGATTATTCCAGGGTTGTGATTCAGATTCTATGTTTCGTCCATTTGGATGTGTTAAACCTTGTTATCTTTCAACTTCAGTGAAATGCAATTTTCTTTCTTCTTCATTCCTGATAGTTTCATTCTTGTTTTCTTTTCTTTATTGTACAGTTCTTTCTATGCTGATCTCAATGACATGACATGCATGATGAATCTTCGGCCTAGTCTTACAAGCCGGTCTAATTTTGAAATAATAATACAAGAAGTTGAGTGTGATGATTAATTGGAATATGATGATGATGAGTGGGTCAAAACCCGCCTAGAGCAATTGAGTTTGATCGATAAGAAAAGATTGGTAGCAGTATGTCATGGTCAGTTGTATCAACAGAGAATGGCAAGAGCATATAATAAAAAGGTATGTCCACGAAAGTTCAAAGTAGGCCAAAAAGTGTTGAGGCGTATTCTTTCGCAACAGGCTGAGGACAAAGGCAAGTTCGCCCCAAATTGGCAAGGGCCGTTCATCGTGACAAGAGTGTTGTCCAATGGCGCTTTTTATCTGACAGGCATAGAAGGCAAGTGTGTCGAAATGGCTACCAATTCCAATGCCGTCAAGAGATTTTATGTATGATTTCCTTTGTTTTAATAGCATTTATTTGTACTTGGCATGTTTTGGAGATGGGAATGACGTTTGTTCTGCTATCTAAACACTTTATCCCTTGTTACCCCCCTTTGAGCCTTATTTATTTTTTTTTCATACCCCTCCTTGGAATCAGTAGCAAATCCAAGAAACACAAGCGTAAAGGGTAAATAAAAGAAAAGAGAGAGAAGAAAAATGAAAAAGAAAAAGAAAAAGAGAGAAGAAAAGAAAAGAGTAGAAAAAGAAAAAGAAAAAGAGAAAAAGAAAAAAAGGAGAGAAAATGGAAGGAAAAGAAAAAAAGTCACAACAACAAAGTAATTTTTATGACATAAACTACGTTCGACCTGATTCTTTTTAAGGATACGTAGGCAGCCTCACGGTTCGGTCTCATTATAACAAAAATCCAAAAGTCCCCAAGCAAGAAACCGGGGCAGAAGTTGCGGTTGCTGTGAGAAATCTGATTCTGAAAGTTGTAATTTTAAACTCAACTGAACTTTTTTGAGCCTGTAATACCCTTTCTTTCTAACCCTATCCAAAATCCATATTACAATCCAAAGAAAGACCTTCTGATCAGTTTTAGAGAAATGCCGAGTCGAGCAGGTAGAGGTGAATTATATCAAGGGAAATACTCTGGTCCAAGCAGGAAAATAATGAAAATGAGAGATTCTTATTGGTGAAAATCCTCACGGGCACCGTAAGGCGACGCGAGCGGAGAGAAATAAAAATGAGAGAGTCTTATTGGTGAAAACACTCATGGGCACCGTAAGGCAAAAGTGAGTTGAGAGAAACCAGAAATGAGAGAGTCTTATTGGTGAAAACCCTCATGGGCACCTTAAGGAGAAAGTGAGTTTTCAGATGAACAAATGAGAAAGGTCTGTGGGTGAAAACCATTCAGGACACCGCAGGATGAACAAGGCTAGGGTTTGATGGAAGAAATCAGGTTATGGAATTCTGGGGCAATAAAGCATGGCAATTGAAAGTTGATTGGTTGGATGGATTGGGCCTATTAGTTCGAAATGCATGTCATGATCAATGGTACCAGCTGTTCCACCCAGATAAGTCTCTTTTCCTTTTCTTCCTCTTTTGTAAGTCGTCCGGTTTTGGATTCTCTTTATCCTTAACTCGCAAGGTCATTGCATTTCATTCCTTTTGGGGTTTATTTCTCTAAGATGTTTCAATGTCAGTCTTGTTCAAAACAAAGAATAAAGTATGTCAAGGCTCACTATCAGTTTCCCAATTGCAAAGCACAGTGGGACCGGAACGTACCAAAGATGGCATGATGCAAAGTAGGACACAAGGGTTCATCGAAAGTTTCATCAGTGGATTGATTGGGTAGTTTCATGGGAGATGCAAAGGTTCAGATAAAGGGATCAGAAATGTAAAACAACAGTATGGGACAGAACACTCGGGTCGTCAAAAGTCATGGGGTTTGAAAGTCAGTCAGAAAGTCAAGTGGTTCAGGGCCCGTTCGGGGAAGCAGTTCAAAACAAGACATGGCAGTGGAGACATGTTCGGCAATAATGCCATCAAATAACCACCATTTTAAACTAACAAGATTTTTCTTTGATTAAAACAGGGGCAGAAAATTTCGTTTACTTCGGAGAAAATTCTCCGTAAGGAATGGCAGCACCAAATAGGTTTGACCGTAAAGTCTCACGACCTTCCTAAAAAATAGGGCTTAGATGAATTTAAAAATAAATCAAGAAAGAATGTAAGTTGATTGCAAAGTTTGCATGTTTAAGGCAGGATTCAATTAGGATCTCTCAGGATGTAGCGCAAATTCTGTTGTAAGGTAGTATGATTCAGTCGTAAAAGTGTCAGTCTAGGATAAGCCTTGATTCGATTTTCAGGACCAACCTGGATAATAGGATTAGTTTAAGACCCTTTGAGATAACAAATGTAGTGAGAGTAATGCCTTTAGAAGATATAACTTGGGTCTGTAATTGTTGTTCAATTAGGAGTTGTCAGGACCTCCCTGGACAATAGGACTTAGCTCTCAAATTCCTAATATTAATTGGTAGAATGATTCAGTTTAACACTCACCTATGTACCCAGCCACCAAACTGGGGCAAAAAATTTTCTTTGTTTTTGTCTTTTTTGTTGAAGTTAGGAGCCCGCCTAGAGAACAAGGGAATACATTTCCAGTCAGGAGCCCGCCTAGAGAACAAGGGAATACATTTCAAATGCAGCAGTCAGGAGCCCGCCTGGAGAACAAAGGAGTACAATTCAAGTTTTATCTTTCAAGTTTTTACTGATATTTGGCAAAATGATTTAGTTTACAACCACATGTGCACCCAGCAACCAAACTGTGGCAGATATTTTCTTTGTTTTATCTGTTTTGTTGAAGTCAGGAGCCCACCTGGAGAACAAGGAATACATTTCAAGGCAGCAGTCAGGAGCCCAACTGGAGAACAGGGAATACATTTCAAGTCAGCAATCAGGAGCCCTCCTGGGGAACAGGGAATACATTTCAAGTCAGCAGTCAGGAGCCCGCCCGGAGAACAAAGGAGTACAATTCAAGTTTTAGCTTTCAAGTTCTTATTAATATTTGGTAATGTGGTTCGTTTTACACTTACGTATGTTGCCGGATACCCAAACTGGGGCAGAAAATTTTCTTTATTTTATTCTTTTTGTTGAAGTCAGGGGCCCACCTGGAGAACATGGAATACATTTCAAGTCAGCAGTCAGGAGCCCGCCTGGAGAGCAGGGAATACATTTCAAGTAAGCAGTCAGGAGCCCACCTGGAGAACAGGGAATAAATTTCAAGTTGAAATCAGGAGCCCGCCTGGAGAGCAGGGAATACATTCAAGTCAGCAGTCAAGAGCCTACCTGGAGAACGGGGAATACATTTCAAGTTAGCATTCAGGAGCCCGCCTGGAGAGCAGGGAATACATTCAAGTCAGCAGTCAGGAGCCCACTTGAAGAACATGGAATACATTTCAAGTCAGCAGTCAGGAGCCTTCCTGGAGAGCAGGGAATACATTCAAGTCAGCAGTCAGGAGCCCTCCTGGAGAGCAGGGAATACATTCAAGTTAGCAGTTAGGAGCCCGCCTGGAGAGCAGGGAATATATTCAAGTCAGTACTCAGGAGCCCGCTTGGAGAACAGGGGAGTACAATTCAAGTTTTAGCTTTCAAGTTCTTATTGATATTTGATAATATGGTTCATTTTACACTTACATATGTGCCCAGATACCCAAACTAGGGTAGACAATTTTCTTTATTTTTGTCTATTTTGTTGAAGTCAGGAGCCCTCCTGGAGAGCAGGGAATACATTTCAAGTTTAGCAGTCAGGAGCCCGCCTGGAGAGCAGGGAATACACTTCAAGTCAGCAGTCAGGAACCCGCCTGGAGAGTAGGGAATACATTTCAAGTCAGCAGTCAGGAGCCCGCCTGGAGAGCAGGGAATACATTTCAATTCAGCAGTCAAGAACCCGCTTGGAGAGCATGGGAATACATTTCAAGTTCAGCAATCAGGAGCCCGCCTGGAAAGTAGGGAATACATTCGAGTTCAGCAGTCAGGCATCACTTGGGGAAAGGAAAAACATCTCAAAGTGAAGTTGGCAGTCAGGCATCCACCTGAAAAAAGGGAAAACATCTCATATTACAATTCAAGGCAGAAACAAAAGGATATCACCGGGAGAATACAAGTCAACAAGGCAACAAGAACTACAAGAGCAAGTTTGAAGATATAGATAGGATTTTTGTAATGCATAGATCATATTCTAGTCTAGCTTCTTTTCATTTTTGACATGGTATAATAAGGGGTTCAGTAAGCAGTAGCAACAGCAGCAACAACAACAGTGAAATCACAGCTTCATGGTAGTCCCAGCTACCAGACATTCCTGAACTACACTGACCTGATTTTTTTTAGCCAATGATATGTAGGCAACCTCGAAAGCAGGGTGCGGTCAAATCTTACAAAAATACTTCGCACGGAGTATTCAAACGGGTAAAAATCGCTTGTACCTGCTCACTTATCTTTACACGAAAGGCCTTCGTATTTCCGAGCAAAGAAGGGCAGCTGCAAGCACGTAATTTTTTCCCTATATGAATTACTCTCATAAACTCAAAACAAAATAATTTCTTTCAGTGTTTGCAATTTTGTGGATTTTTGTGGTATTTTCTGTTAATTGTTTGCATTTTGGTTTGTGTATTTTAATTAGTAAAAAAATACAAAATACATGTTGCACGTGCATTTAGGAGTTAATTTTGCATTTTAAGAATCATTTAGTAATTAAGTTGTTTTATAAAAAGGAAAATCGCAAAAATAGTTTAATATGTACATTTTAATTTTAACTTTGATTTTGAGTAGTTTTTTCTTTTAAATTGTGTTTAATTAATTGAGTTAAATATCATTTAGGATTAATTAGTGATTTTATTGAGTTAATTAGTTTCCAAGAATTAATTTAGGAATTGTATTAATTTTGAAAAAAGAAAGAAAAAAGAAAAAAGGGAATTAAAAGAATTTAGAAAAAAAAGGTTGTAGAAGTTTGGTTTGAAGTGTGAGTCATTTTTCAATCGAAAATAAGTTCTGATTGTTACACATCATTTGCTGGGGTTTGAAAAATTAGCTTTTGAGCATTGTTGGTGCTTTGTTCTGCTGTTATCTACTGCTTCTTCACCTCTTTTCCCTTTTAGTTCCCAAGTACACTCTCAAAACTATGATGGAATTGAAGCCTGATTGAATTTGTGTAAAGATTTGTGAATCTCAGTTGGGATTTGAATAGAAACACTATTTTTAGTTGTATTTATTGCTTGTTTTTTTGCCATTTTATGTTATTAAATTCTTCAGTTTTTGTAGCAATTAGTTTTCCTGCATATGTTATTTTGCTTAGTTGTGATAGCATCTTAAGGTCAAATTGTCGAGTCAAAATAGGTGTTCAGGTTCAAAACATTGGCTTGTAATAATAACTGAACTTTGTTGAATGAGTTGAGTGCTAGATATGTTGAAATGAGAGCTTGATTGAGCATGTCAACTTAGTGCTTTCATGGTCAGTAATTGTCATGTTGAAATTGGTCATGATTCTACTTTATAGTTTTGGAAAGCTTTGTATTATTTCACTTGTTAAACTGCCTTTTAAGTGGTCTAAATAGGTTTAGATTTCCAATATTTGTTGAGGGATTAGTTTAGAAATCAAATGCAAGCATGTATCTCTACCTGATTTGTTATCAATATAGTTGAAGAAAGAATTGTTTAGTAAAAAGTTGTTGTGGCTTTTGTGTTGGGTAAGACTCAGTATTGAGTCTTGATTCCCATTCTTTGGTTTTGTAAATCTTGGGCCCATGGAGCCTTAGATTCTGGGCCATTCGACAGAACAGTACAGTGAGTGCTTTGGGCTTGGCTGCTGAGCCCCAAGCTTGTACCGTTTATTGTTGGATATTTCACATGGTAGACTATGATTTAACACATGCTGAAATTTAAATTAATATATAATTTAGTTAATTTGCTTCAAAATATTTTAAATTATAATTCGACTAGTTAGTTAGATTTCCTGTTTCTGTGATTAACTTCAGTTGTATTCGCATCATTGGGCTTGAGTGTGAACTATTTGGATTACAAGAGTTGGGCCAACGTTGGCTCATGCTAAGTGGCCATCGAAATCAGCATCCTCCAGAAACGTTGGTGGTGCCACCAATTTAGGCCCACTTGAGCCCAAGTCTGGGAGTTTTATTCGCAGACCAAATCATTTGCTTACACTATCAAACCCCGTTTTTTGTTTTTAATATGGTTATTAGGGGGTTGCTGCTGGTCCCAGCTTTA
The DNA here is from genome assembly GCA_026770625.1 of Nicotiana glauca. Taxonomy (NCBI): domain Eukaryota; kingdom Viridiplantae; phylum Streptophyta; class Magnoliopsida; order Solanales; family Solanaceae; genus Nicotiana; species Nicotiana glauca. The sequence goes on from MDKF011002985.1 coordinate 26,817, forward strand.
TTCAAGGCAAACTTAGGTCGTTCTACAAGCACCATTGGCTGGTTTTTCAATTAAATCATGGTGTTTGTTTTTCGAATTTCCCTTTAGTATCTTGATTAATGGTTCCCATTAATAGTGGAGGTGAGCCTTATTAGATAATATAAATAATTCGTGGCCTTGAACTAGTTTATAACCCAGATATTAAAAATGACTAATATTTCGTAGAATATCCTTTAGGGCCGTTTGAAAATACTAGTGTGATTGTGTATACGTCCGCGTAACACAATTACGCTTCTAAAAACAAAACCGAAGTATGCGTTCGTGCAACTTCGGACCAAATTGTCTTAATAATATAAAACATTATTAATTGTGGACACGTTCGCGCGATATGATTTTTGACGCGCCAAACAAATGGGTATACGTACGCGTAACCTGTTTCAAGATAATTTTCTAATTAAAGTGGTAAGAAGCAAAAGTATATAGGTTCTCAGATAAGTAATTAGACAATTTTAATAAGCCAAGTATTATCAAAGCGACTGTGCTAGAACCACGGAACTCCGGAGTGCCTAACACCTTCTCCCGGGTTAACAGAATTTCTTACCCGGATTCCTGGTTCGCATACTGTATAACAGAGTCAATCTTTTCCTCGATTCATGATTTTAAATCGGTGACTTGGGATACCATAAATTATTCCAAGTGGTGACTCTGATTTTTAATAAATAATCTTATTTCGATTGTCAGTTAAATTGGAAAAAAACTCCCTTTTATTATACTCTTCCGGAGGTGTAGTAGAAAAAAGAGGTGTGACAAAAGCCACATCTCGAACCTTGCGATCTGCATAGCTCTTTTTCCTGGACTTAGCTAAACGAAGTCTATCCTGAATGATTCTGACCTTGTCCAAGGCCTCCTGAACCAAATCCGTGCCCAAAAACCAAGCCTCTCCCGGCTCAAACCATCCAACCAGAGACCGACACCGCCAACCATATAAAGCCTCATAAGGAGCCATCTAGATGCTTGACGAGTAGCTGTTGTTGTAGGCAAACTCCGCTAAAGGCAAGAACTGATCCCACAAACCTCCAAAGTCAATAACACAAGTTCAGAGCATATCCTCTAAAATCTGAATAGTCCGCTTGGATTGACTGTCCATCTGGGGATGAAATGATGTGCTCAACTTAACCCGTGTGCCCAACTCTCGCTGAACTGCTCTCCAGAAGCGCGAGGTAAACTGCGTACACCAGTCCGAAATGATAGACACGGGCACACAATGAAGGCAAACAATCTCCCGAATATAGATCTCAGCAAACCTCTCAGAAGAATAGGAGACTGTCACATGAATGAAATGCGCTGACTTGGTCTGCCTATCAAAAATGACACATATTGCATCAAACACCTCACATGCCACCTCATATAGATAATGCCTCCAAATATTCAATGTGTGAACTATGGCTGCCAACTCCAAATCATGAACCAGATAGTTCTTCTCATGAATCTTCAACTGCCTCGAAGCATAAATAATGAACTTGCCATCTTGCATCAACACTACCCCAAGCCCAACACGAGAAGCATCACAATAGACTGTATAAGGCCCTGAACCTGTGGGCAAAACCAACACCAATGTCTTAGTCAGAGCTGTCTTGAGCTTCTGAAAGTTCGCCTCACACTCATCCAACCATCTGAATTGGGCACCCCTCTGGGTCAATCTGGTTATCGGGGCTGCAATAGATGAAAATCCCTCCACGAACCGTTGATAGTAGCCTGCCAACCCTAAGAAACTACGAATCTCTGTAACTTATGCTGGTCTATGCTAGTTCTTGACTGCCTCAATCTTCTTTGGGTCCACCTGAATACCCTCTGTTGATACAACATGACCCACAAATGCAACTGAACTCAGCTAGAACTCACACTTGGAGAACTTAGCATATAACTGACTATTCCTCAGAGTCTGAAAAACCACTCTAATGTGCTGCTCGTGCTCCTCCTGGCTGCGGGAGTATATTAATATATCATCAATGAAAACTATCATAAATGTGTCCAAATAAGGCCTGAACACTCGGTTCATCAAGTCCATGAAAGTTGATGGGGCATTTGTCAACCCGAATGACATAACCAAGAACTCATAATGCATGTACTGAGTGCGAAAAGCTATCTTAGGGACATCGGATGCCCTAATCCTCAACTGATGGTAGCCAGATCGCAAGTCAATCTTGGAAAATACCCTGGCACCCGAAGCTGGTCGAACAAATCATCAATCCTCGGTAGTGGATACTTATTCTTGATCTTTACCTTATTCAATTGCCGGTAATCAATACACATTCACATTGACCCATCCGTCTTCTTGACAAATAACACTGGCGCACCCCAAGGTGAGACACTAGTCTAATGAAACCCTTCTTAAGAAAATCTTGCAACTATTCCTTTAGCTCCTTCAACTCCGGTGGGGCCATACAATATGCCGGGATAGAAATAGGCTGAGTGCCCGGTACCAGATCAATGCAAAAATCAATATCCCTGTCGGGCGGCATACCAAGCAGGTCTGAAGGAAAAATATCATGGAACTCACAAACAACGGGCACAGAATCAATAAAAGGAACCTCAACACTGGAATCCCGAACATAGTCTAAATAGGCCAAACACCCCTTCTCGACCATACGCCAAGCCTTCACATACGATATAACAATGTGGGTAGTATGACCAGGAGTCCCTCTCCACTCTAAACGAGGCATACCCGGTAAAGCTAAGGTAACAGTCTTGGCATGACAGTCCAAGATAGCGCGATAGGGTGATAACCAGTCCATCCCCAATATAATATCAAAGTCAACCATGTCTAAAAGCAACAAATCTACATGAGTCTCCAGACCCCCAATCACCACAATACAAGAACGATGGACTCGATCAACCACAATGGAGTCACCCCTCGGTATAGACACATAAATAGGAATACCCAATGCATCACTAGGCATGACCAAATACGGGGCAAAATAATATGACACATACGAATACGTAGACCCCGGATCAAACAACACTGAAGCATCTCTATCACAAACCAGAACCGTACCTGTAATAACCGTATCTGAAGCCTCTGCCTTGGGCCTGGCCTGAAGAGGATAACATCAAGGATGAGCCCCATCACTCTGATCTACCTCTCTAGGTCGGCCTGCTGCTTGCTAGCCTCTACCTCTAGCCCCCACCCCCACCTCCAGCTGGCTGGACAGGCTGTGGAACACCTGGTTCCTGAACCATGGCACGAGAACCCTGATGCTGAGAGCCACCTGGCGCACGAGGGCAATACCTAGCAATGTGCCTTGTGTTGCCACAAGTAAAATAAACCCTCGGCTGCTGGGGCTGAAGACCCTAAAAACTCTGAAGTGGTGGTGCACTAATAGATGCTGGTGGTGCGCTGAAGGGTTGTTGATCGAGATACTGCATCTGAGGACCACGGCTACTAGAAGCACCGTGAGAAACCTGGAGGGCTAGCTGGAAAGGCCTAGAAGGTTGGCCCCTATCATACGAATCTCTGCCTCTAGACGAGGCACCACTGAATCGGCCTAACCGACAGGATCTCTTGTCTGCCCTATGACCACCCTCCCGTGACAATACCATCTCAATCCTTCGGGCCACATTGGCCGCCTCCTAAAAGGATATCTCGCTCCTAGCCTCTTTAGCCATCTGGAGACGGATAGGCTGAATGAGTCCATCAATAAACCGTCTCACTCTCTCCCTCTCAGTGGGGAGTATAACAAGAGCATGCCGAGCCAAATCAATAAAACTGGTCTCGTACTGGGTGACTGTCATAGATCCCTGATGAAGGGGCTCGAACTACCTCCAACAGGACTCTCGCTGAGTGATAGGGAGAAACTTCTCTAGAAATAGCTACGTGAATTGATCCCAGGTCAAGGCTGGCGACCCTGCTGGTCTAGCTAAGCAATAATCCCTCCACCAAGTCTTGGCAGATCCAGACAACCAAAATGTAGCAAAATCAACCCCATTGGTCTCAACAATACCCATGTTCCAAAGAACCTCGTGGCAGCTGTCCAAATAATTCTAAGGAACCTTGGTAGATGCACCGCTGAAGGTAGTAGTGAAGAGCTTGGTGAACCTATCCAATCTCCATAAGGCATCGACAGACATAGCTACCCCATCACCGACATGGGCTACCACACCTGGCTGAGCTGCTCCAACTGGGTGAACTACTAAAGTCTGAATCTGGGGAGCAACCTGCTCCGGAGTACGAGTAGTAGGAGTCTAAACCCCTCTTCCAGCCTGAGAGACGGCCAATGCTACTGGAAGCAGACCTGCTCGGGTGACACTCTCTATAAGACCCACCAATTGGACCAAAGCATCATGAAGAACTGGGGTAGCAATAAACCCCTCTGGGACCTAAGCTGGGCCCACCAAAACTGCTAGGGTTAGGGTCGGAACCTCCTCGTCAAAGTCAACCTGAGGCTCCGCCACTGGTGCTGCTGCTCGAGGCTGAGCTCTGCCCCTACCTTGGCCTCTAGCACGGCCTCGGCCTCGCCCTCTGCCCCTAGTGAGAGCTGCATGGGGCTTGGACTGCTGATCAGAAGATGAGGAAGCGCGTGTTCTCACCATCTGCAAAAGAATAGAGTAGAATTTCAATTAGCACTGAGAAACCAAACCGCACGACAAGAAAGAACAAATGTGAAACTTTTCCTAACTCTGTAGCCTCAGGGGGATAAATATAGACGTACTGATCCCTCAGACTCGACTAAGCGTGTCCATGAGTTGTGAGACCTATGTAACCTAGAGCTCTGATACCAACTTGTCACGACCCGGATTTCCCACCCTCGGGGGTCGTGATGGCGCCTACTCGTAGAAGTTAGCAAGACATAATTCATAAGTCCTAACTCTTTTATTTTAAATTCTTTTTAACAATCATATCAACAAGCGTTAAATATTTGAATAACAGCGAAAATATGAAATTAAAGCGGAAGACTTAAATTAAATGAACTGAATAATAATGCGGAAATCATCAAGTGCCGCTACCCAAGAACTGGTGTCACAACATCCACGGACTACTAAGAATACTAAATACAATAGTTTGAAGGACAAATAACAATGTATGTCTCGAAACATGAGATAAAAGAATGAGAAGTAATATAGACGAGACGCCGGGACTGTGGACGCCTGCAAGGCTACCTCGGTGTCTCGATGAACTGAAGAATAGCTCCTGAACTATTGCTCCTGTATGGTACCTAGATCTGTGCAAAAGAGCACAGAGTGTAGTATCAGCACAACCGACCACACGTGCTGGTAAGTGCCTAGCCTTACCCCGGTGAAGTAGTGACGAGGCTAGACAGGACTATCACATAAACCTGTGAAGTTATATATAGACATATATAGCGGGAAAATAACAAGAATAAACATTTTAAATGGGAGGGAAACATGCTTCGGGGATAACAGATAATACAAAAATTCAAGAGAACAATAAGGAACATCAATAAATTAAATCTAACACGGATAAGGGAAATAAAAGCAGATTTCACTGTCAGTACGCATCTCGTTGCAGGCGTGCAACCCGATCCCATTTCTCAATGTTTTTGTGGTAGGCGTACCACCCGCTCCCATTTCATAAAATCTCATGGTAGGCGTACTACCCGCTCCCATTTCATCAATATCTTGTGGTAGGCATACCACCCGCTCCCATCTCAATCAATATCTTGTGGTAGGCGTGCCACCTGCTTCCATTTCAATCAATACCTTATGGTAGGCGTATCACCCGCTCCCATTTCAATCAATATCTTGTGGTAGACGTACCACCCGCTCCCATTTCAATCAATATCTTGTGATAGGCATACCACCCGCTCCCATTTCAATTTAACACAAAGTCACAATAAATATTCCGGCAAGGAAAACAAAGCAATATAATAATAAATTCCCAGTAAGGGAACAACAATATCAAAATAACCATCCTGGCAAGGGAGAATCAGCTATAATCAAATCCTAGTTAAACTCTTACTCAGCTCGATCAATACCAGTACTCAAGCATAAATAAAGTCCACGAGAATAGACTAAATCTCTACTCAATATCAAGAATCATCAATTTAAAGCATCCTAAGTGTCATTTAAGAACACAACAACTATCAATTTAAGACTCACGGTCATGCTCGACACCAACGTATAGCTACTCATCACCATGCCTAGACGTCGTACTCCACAAGAAGCATTTAGCAAATAAGACTCAACTCCTAATCCCTCAAGCTAGGGTTAGACCAAACACTTACCTCAATGCTTTGAATACAACTCAAGCCTCAATTACAGCTTTACCCCATGATTTCACCTCTAATTTGCTTGTACCTAATCACAAATTACTTAATTATATTAATAAACACTAAATGAATCAACCCCGATGCATGAAAATGAGTTTTCCAAAGCTTTATCCAAAAAGTCAAAAATCGCCCCCGGGCCCACGTGGTCAAAACCCGAGGTTCGAACCAAACCCGATTACCCATTCTCACACGAACTCAAATATATAATTTGTTTTAAAATCGGACCTCAAATTGAGGTCCAAATCCCCAATTTTGAAAAAAAATCTAGGTTCTACCCAAAATACCCAATTTCACCCATGAAAATCATTGATTTTAAGTTGAAAACATGTTAAATGATGTTAATGATTGAAAGAAATGAGTAAAAACTAACTTACCGTTGATTTGGAAGAAGACTTGTTCTTGGAAAATTACCCAAAGAAGTTTGTGTTTTGAAAGAATGTTAAAAATTGCTCAAAAATTGACCAAGTATAAAAAATGCAAGTTGCAGATATGGGAATTACGAACAGAGGTTCACAATTGCGAACCCCAACCTGACATGGGAATTGCAAAGTTTTGTTCGCATTTGCGAACCCCTTCCTAAATTCCCAATCTCGCAATTGCGATCCAGAACATCGCATTTGCGACCAGCCTTCGCATTTGGGAACCCAGTGGTCGCATTTGCGATCAGGCCTGCCCAGGTCTCCACTTCGCAATTGCGATACAAGACTCACATTTGGGAGCTCGCAATTGCGAAGCCTGCAGATCAGAAATGCAACAGCTATCTTATAAAGTCCAAAAATGCACTCGTGGCCTATCCAAAACTCGCCCGAGCCCTCGGGGCTCCAAACTAAATATATACACAACCTCAAAAACATCCTACGAACTTATTCATGCAATCAAATCAACAAAACAACATCATAAACATTAAATTAAACCTCAAAATCCAAAAATTCTTTCAAGCTTCATAAAACCTCAAATTTTCCAATCTATGTCCGAATCACGTCAAACGATATCCGTTTCCAACCAAATTTTATAGAAATGACTTAAAATATATGTAAGACCTGTACCGGATGCCGAAACCAAAATACGAGCCCGATACCATCGGTTTATAATCAGATTTTATTTCAAATTTCCTTAAACATTTCCAGAAAATAATTTTACTCAAAAAATTATTTCTCGGGCTTGGGACCTCGGAATTCGATTCCGGGCATACACCCAAGTCCCATATTTTCCTCCGGACCCTCCGGGACCGTCAAATCACGGGTCTGGTCCGCTTACCTAAAATGTTGACCAACATCAAATTTATTCATTTTAACATCAAAATTTAGCATTTTTTATAGAATTTCACATTTAAGCTTTCCGGCTACGCACCCGGATTGTACACACAAATCGAGGCAACTCTAAATGAGGTTTTCAAGACCTCGAAAGCATAAAATTAGTTAAAACAGGTGATGATACTTTGGGTCATCACACGCAGTCCATTTTGTGCGGCCCACACTGACCCTGCAGGGGTATTTTGTCCAGTTTTTCCAGCCTAGTATAAATAGACCATTTTACCATTTTTAGGTCATCAGTTAATTCCAGACTTTGAGCTGCACTCGTGAGACTCATTTTATAGCCATTTTGGGCACTTTAGTTTAGTTTTAACATAGATTCTCTTGTATTTACTTTAGTGTTTAATTAATATGTCATCTTCTTCATCTATTTCTCTATTTTCTTATTCAAGCATGAGTAGCTAAGCCCATTAGCTAGGGTTATGGCTCAACCCTAGTGTGGGTAATTGATGGGTGTTGTGATTTAAGGTTAGATTGACTATGGGTATTTGTATTTGGGTCAATTTTATGGTTTAATTTATGAATTGGTGATTGCAAACACTTGTTTGTGCTAAGCTGATTTGGGTTCTTCTTGAGAAAGAGGGCCTAAGTCTCAAAAGTTAACCCAACAAGGAATTGGGATGGACTCAAGAGATTTGATAGTCCCAATTAAAAGGTTAAACCTTGAGAGAGTAATTACCCGACTTGAACCCTAGTTGCTTGAGCTAATTTGCCTACCCATTTAGTCTCGAGAGAGTCAATTAGTCAAAATAACTCTCCCTACCAAGAGGTGTGAGAGTGGGTAAAATTGTGCAACGATTACACATATTTCCCCAATTATGTCAATCGAGCCTTAGAAGCAACTACTCATCAATTAGCCACCTAGGTGAAGGTCACTACCCTAGTGCCCTTTAAACCATTTGATACAACCTTAGCAATTATCTCGTAGCATAATCTAGTTTCAATTAGTAGTTTGATAATAGTAGTTTATAATTGAAAACTCAAAAAAGTATGGAAGTGATATTTGGAACAAACATGCAACTCTATTCTAGACAGATACCCAGCTCCAATTTCTAGCTCTTTGAGGAATTAGATTCTGATCTTCATATCGGGTAAAAGCTATTGCGACCCTCTATTCCTACTTTGTATTAGCGTGGCGTTAGCTGTGATCAACAACCAACCCTTAACCATCTTTGGTTCTCATTGTTGTATTCGTTTCAGCCATGAACACCGCCTGATTTCATAAGTGCATAGAGAACTGGCCTTGCAAATTTCTCCTTAAAGCGGCTAATACTTCACACTTACATAGGTGATTCTAAACATGTCATCTTGTAGATACACTATTTGATATACCCCGTATCAAACTTAGAAATCATTAGAAAGCCTTAATGTTTTATCCTTGGTACTGAACATTGTCTCATCACGAGAATGGACCAAAAGTTTAGTTGACAATGTTGAACCGTCATTAATGACTTTGTTTGATCTCCTTGAACCTAGATCTTGGGATCTCCAGTCTTCTAGGTAGAGTTGCCGCCACTATGATTTGTTCTCGGCCACAGTCACATTCCCCTTGATGATTTCTCAACTACCTCTCTAGTTAGGCCTTTTGTAAGTGGATCCGACACATTATCACTTGACTTTACATAGTCAATCGTGATAATTCCTCTAGAGAGTAATTGTCTAATGGTTTTATGTCTTCGTCGTATATGACAAGATTTACCGTTATACATAACACTCCCAGCCCTTCCAATTGTCGCTTGACTATCGCAATGTATGCATATTTGTGCCAACAGTTTGGGCCAAAATGGAATATCTTCCAAGAAATTCCGGAGCCATTCAGCTTCTTCACCGGCTTTATTTAAGGCTATGAATTCAGCCTCCATTTTTTAGCGGGCAATACAAGTTTGTTTGGACGACTTCCAAGATACCGCTCATCTACCAATAATGAATACATATCCACTTGTAGACTTCGAATCAGCTAATTCGGTGATCCAATTTGCATCACAGTATCCCTCAATGACCGCAAGATATTTACTATAGTGCAAAGCAAAGTCCTCGGTATGTACTAAATACCCCCAAAACTCGTTTCATGGCCATCCAATGAGATTGTCCTGGATTGCTCGTGTATCGACATAATTTACTTATAGTACAAGCTATATCTAGTCGTGTACAATTCATGATACACATTAAGCATCCCAACACACGAGCATAATCCAATTGTGATATGCTTTGACCTTTGTTCTTTGCTAATGCAAGATTCATGTTAATTGGAGTCTTTATGTGATAACCCAAATGGTCATCGCTTGTTTTAAATTAAATTCTATGACTCCGAGGCCTTGAAAACCTCATTTAAAGTCACCTCTATTTGTGTGTGCAGTCTGGGCATGTAGACGAAAGCTTAAATATGAAAATCTGTAAAAGAATTATAAAATTTGGTTATAAAATGAGTTAATTTGACTTCGGTAAATGTTTTGGGTAAAAGGACCAGGATTATGATTTTACGATCCCGGAGGGTTCGTAGAAAAATATGGGACTTGAGCGTATACCCGAAATCTAATTCCGAGGTTCCGAGCCCAAGAAATGACTATTTAAAGGAAATTATTTTCTGAAATTGTTTAAGGAAAATTTGAAATGAAATTTGATTAGAACATGTTGGTATCGGGCCCGTATTCTGGTTTCAGCAACCGGTACAGGTCTTATATATGATTTAAGATGTTTCTGTAAAATTTGATGTAAAACGGACGTCATTTGACGTAATTCGAACCTAAATTGCTAAATTTGATACTTGAAGAAGTTTGAGAAAAAGTTCTTGATTTTTAGGTTTGATTCATTGTTATTGAGGTTATTTTGGCTATTTGATCGCACGGATAAGTTTGTATGATGTTGTTGAGTTAGTACGTGTATTTGGTTAGGAGCCCTGAGGGCTCGGGTGTGTTTCGGATGTGTTTCGGGAAGTTTTGAACTTAGAAAAAATTGCAGAATTGTTGTCTGCTGGTGTCCAGTCTTTTGTGCTATGCTATCGCTTAACTAATTCTGCTATCGCCTAGTGTAAATTTTCAGGGGTTCAGTTTTGTTCTATGCGATCGCATAGTGCCTTCCACGATTGCATAATGTTAGGTCTGAGAGGTCCTATATTTTGCTCTAAGCTATGGCATTATTACTTCTGCGATCGCAATGTTTTAGCCCAACCTTCATTATTTCCTCTATGCGATCGCATAGTGTTATTCGCGATCGCAGAGCTTACTCTATGCAATTGCACTCCTTTGTCCGCGATCGCATAGGCCATTTCTGCCCAGTTATTGTAAAACCCCAAAAATAGAACGACTACAGGATTTTATTAATATTTCACAAACCTCTTCTTCTCCAAAGCCCTTAGGCGATTTTGAAGCTTTTCTTCACCATAACCTCTTGGGTAAGTAATCTCTAACTTATTTTCTTCCATTTTCAACAACATCTATTAGATTTCTTGGCTTAAAATATGGAATTAAAGGTAGAGAATTAGGAATTGGGTAGAGTTAGGGATTTTTGATTAATTGTGATTTAGACCTCAATTTGGGGTCGAATTCTGAAAATAATTATATATTTGGGCTCGTGGGTGATTTGATTTTGGTCCGAACCTCGTGTTTTGACTAAGCAGGCCTGGGGTTGGTTTTTGGTTTTTTGGGAAGAATGATTAAAAAGCTATAATTAGACATTGGAATTGGATTGTTTAGCATTTATTGATGTTATTAAATCGATTATGTATAGATACAATTGATTTGGAGCTAAATTCAAAAAGGTAAAGCGGTGTTGAGGCTTGAGTTGGCCGTGGAAGTTCGAGGTAAGTGTTTGGTCTAAACTTAGCTTGACGGATTAGGAGTTGTGTCCTAATTGCTATTTGTTTCTTGTTGAGTACAACGTATAGGTATGGTGACGAGTATCTATACGTTGGTGTCAAGCATAACTGTGAGTCTTATATTGTGATTTTTATGATTTCATTGTGTTATTCATGCCTTGGTGAAGATTTCTATTTGTTGTTTAAAGTTGTGGAAAGAATTGTGACTTATGATCATTGATGAGCATTGGATCCAGTTGTATAGCAAATTGTGAAAGTATAAGTGAGAATTGAAAAGAGATCATTATTTTGCCCCCCTTGTTGGGCTATTTGTTAAGTTGTGGTTCCCTTTCATTGTGTTCTTAACCGAGTTACGGATGCTTAGGTCGATGATTCTTTGTGTTAGGTGTTGTAACGAGTTGGGTTATAGTTGAGATAGTTAGGTGTTCTTACGAGTTGGGTTATAGTTGAGGTAGTTAGGTGTTGTAACGAGTTGCGGTTATAGCTGAGGTAGTTAGACGTGGTAACAAGTTGGGTTATAGCTAAGGTAGTTAGGTGTTGTAACGAGTTCGGTTATAGCTAAGGTAGTTAGAGGTGGTAAAAAGTTTGGTTATAACTGTTCCTCCCTTGCCAGGATATTTGTTGATACTATTGTTCCCTTGCCGGGATTCCTTGTTATTATTGTTGTCTTGTAAATGGGAGCGGGTGGTATGCCTACCACAAAATATAATGAAATGGGAGCAGGTGGCACGCCCGCCACGAGATATAATGAAATGAGAGCGGGTGGTACGCCTACCACAAGATATAATGAAATGAAAGTGGATGGTACGCCTGCCACGAGATATAATAAAATAGGGGCGGGTGGTACGCCTACCACAATATATAATGAAATGGGAGCGGGTGGCATACCCACCACAAGAAATAATAAAATAGGAGCGGGTTGTACGCCTACCACAAGATATAATGAAATGGGAGCGGGTGGCACGCTTGCCACGAGATACATGAAATGAGAGCGGGTGGCACGCCTGCCACGAGATACAGAAAGTGGGATCGGGTTGCATGCCTGCAACAAGATGTGAAAAGAAAGTGAAATATGCCTTTATTTTCCTTATTCTTGTTAGTGTTTGGATTTTGATTCCTTTATAGTTCTCTTGATATTCTGTTTAAACCTGTTATTCCCCGAAGCAGGTTTCCCCCTCCCATCTTTACTTGCTTATACTTGCTTTACTTTCCGCTGTATATTATATAACTGCACAGGTTTATTTGACAGTCTGGTCCTAGCCTCGGCACTACTTCGCCGAGGTTAGGCTAGGCACTTACTAGCACATGGGGTCGGTTGTGCTGATACTACACTCTACGCTCTTTTGTGTAGACCCCATGGTGTAGACTTCGGACCGCGGTGGGATTGCTGATTCTAGCTCATCAGGCAACCCGGGGTAGTTCTGCAGGCATCCGCAGGCCTTGGCGTCTTCTTCTATCTACTATTCCTATTTCTTTCATGCATTTCCAGAGACAGTGTTGTATTTATTTCTTCAGACCTTTATTTGTAATATTCTTAGATCGTCTGTGAAACTGTGACACCAGTTCTGGGTAGTTGAGACTCAAATAGTTATACTAGGTATGTATGTTTAGATAGTTTATTGTTCTTCTTCCGCTTATGTTAACTTTCGTTGTTTTAATGATATTACTACGAAATTATTAATGAATATAAAATGGGTAAAAAGGTAATTTGTATTATTAATTAGCTTGCCTAGCTCGCATTAGTAGGCGCCATCACGACTCCAAGGGTGGAAAATCCGGGTCATGACAAGTCGGTATTAGAGCCCTAGGTTACATGGGTCTTACAATTCACAAACAAGCTTAGTAGAATCTAAGTTATCGGTACGAAGACGTTTGTATTTATCCCCCAGAGGCTACGGAGTTAGGAAAAACTTCATATTTGTTCTTTCTTGTCATGTGGTTTGGTTTCTCAATGCTGATTGAAACCTCTACTCTTGTCCTTACGCAAATGGCGAGGTCACATACCGTTTCTTCATCCGAGCAACAACATAGACCAGTGATAGATCAGTTATGTCTTCGGAGGCCTTGTAGAGGTTGGATAAGTATCACCAAGCTCTTCACTACTACTTTCAGTGGTGCATCTTCAGAGGATCCCCAAGATTGTCTAGACAGTTGTCATGAGGTTCTCAGGAACATGGGGATCGTGGAGACCAATGGGGTCGATTTTGCCATTTTTTGCTTGTCTAGATCCGCCAAGACCTGTTGGAGAGATTATTGATTGGCTATACCAGGTAGGTCATCAGCTTTGTCTTGGGAGTAGTTCACGCAGCTATTTTTGGAGAAATTTCTCCACATCACTCAGAGAGAGGTATTAGAGGGGGAGGTAGAGGTATTAGAGGTGGAGGTAGAGATTCTAGAGGTGGAGGTAAAGATATTAGAGGTGGAGGTGCAAGTATTGTTCTGGTTTGTGTTAGAGAAGCTTCGATTTTATTTTGCGTCGTATCTGGTCATGGCTAGTGATTCTTTGAGTGCCCCTGTTTATGTGTCTATGCCAGTGTGTGATTCTATTGTGGTAGATCGCGTATCTTGTTCATGTATAGTGGTTATTGGAGGTCTTGAGACTCGTGTAGATTTGCTTCTTTCGGATATGGATGATTTTAGTGTTATATTGCTGATGGACAGGTTATCACCTTACCATGCTATCGTGGACTGTCATGCCAAGACTACGACCTTAGCTTTACCGGGTTTGCCTTATTGAGAGAGGAGAAGGACTCCTGGTCATTCTACCCATAGTATTATCTCTTATGTGAAGGCTCGGCGTATGGTCGAGAAGGGGTGTTTGGACTATTTGGCGTATGTTCGTGATTCTAATGAGGTTCCCTCTATTGATTATATGCCCGTTGTTCGTGAGTTTCCTGAGGTTTTCCCTTTAGACCTGTCGGGTATGCCACCTGATAGGGATATTGACTTTTGCATTAATTTGGCTCCGGGCACTCATCCCATTTCTATCCTACCGTACCGTATGGACCCGTCTGAGTTGAAAGGGTTAAAGTATGAGTTGAAAAACTTGCTTGAGAAGGGTTTCATTAGACCTAGTATTTTGCCTTAGGATGTGCCGGTGTTATTTATTAAAAAGAAGGATGGGTCAATGAGAATGTGTATAGATTACCGGTAATTGAACAAGGTTACAATTCAGAATAAGTATCCGCTACCAAGGATTGATGATTTGTTTGATCAGCTTCAGGGTGCTAAGGTATTTTCGAGATTGACTTGAGATCTGGCTACCATCAGTTGAGGATTAGGGCATTTGATGTCCCTAAGACGGCTTTCCGCACTCGGTACGGGCATTGTGAGTTCTTGGTTATGTCATTCGGGTTGAAAAATCCCCAACCAGCTTTTATGGATTTGATGAACCGAGTGTTCAGGCCTTATTTGGATTTGTTCGTGATAGTCTTCATTGATGATATATTGATATATTTCTGTAGCTAGGAGGAGCACAAGCAGTACCTTAGAGTGGTTCTTCAGACTCTAAGGGATAGTCAGTTATATGCAAAGTTCTCGAAGTGTATGTTCTAGTTGAGTTCAGTTACATTTCTAGGTCATGTCGTGTCAGCAAAGGGTATTCAAGTTGATCTGAAGAAGATTGAGGCAGTCAAGAACTGGCCTAGACTAGTATCAGCTACAGAGATTCGGAGTTTCTTGGGATTGGCAAGCTACTATCGTCGGTTCGTGGAGGGGTTTTCATCTAATGCAGCCCCGATGACCAGGTTGACCAAGAAGGGTGCCCAGTTCAGGTGGTCAGACGAGTGTGAGGCGAGCTTTCAGAAGCTCAACACAGCTCTGACTACGGCACCAGTGTTGGTTTTGCCCACAGGTTTTGGGCCTTATACAGTTTATTGTCTCGCATTGGACTTGGTACAGTGTTGATATAGGATGGAAAGGTCATTGCCTATGCTCCACGACAGTTGAAGATTCATGAGAAAAATTATCCAGTTCATGATTTGGAGTTGTCATCCATACTTCATGCATTGAAGATTTGGAGGCATTATTTGTATGGTGTGGCATGTGAGGTATTCACGGTTCATAAGAGTCTTCAGTATTTGTTCAATAAAAAGGAGTTGAATTCGAGGCAGAGGAGATTGTTGGAGTTGTTGAAATATTATGATATCACCATTTTATATCATCCGGGAAAGGCCAATGTGGTGGCCGATGCTTTGAGTAGGAAGTCAGCCAATATGGGCAGTCTTGCTTATATTCCGGTCAGTGAGAGGCCGCTTGCTTTGGATGTCCACGCTTTAGCCAATCAGTTCGTGAGACTGGATGTTTCTAAGTTCAGTTGTGTGTTAGCTTGCACGGTCGCTCGTTCTTCATTATTGAAGAGTATCCGTGATCGGCATTATGATGATCCCCAGTTGTGTGTCCTTAGAGACACGGTGCAGCGCAGAGGTGCCAGGCAGGTTACTTTAGATGATGATGGAGTTTTGAGATTGCAGGGTCAATTTTGTGTGCCTAATGTAGATGGGATCCAAGAGTTGATTTTAGAGGAGGCCGATATCTCCCACTACTCTATTCATTCGGGCATCGCGAAGATGTATCACGGTTTGCGGCAGCATTATTGGTGGCATAGAATGAAGAAGGATATCATTGCATATGTGGCTCGGTGTTTGAATTGCCAGCAAGTTAAGTACGAGCATCGGAGGCCTGGTGGTTTATTTCAGAGGATTGAGCTTCCCGAGTGGAAGTGGGAGCGAATCACTATGGACTTTGTTACTGGACTCCGGCAGACTGGGAAGAAGTTTGACGCAATATGGGTCATTGTGGATAGGCTGACCAAGTTAGCACACTTCCTTCCTGTGGAAGTCTCCTATTCTTCTAAAACGTTGGATGAGATATATATTCGGGAGATTGTTCACCTTCATGGTGTGACCGTATCTATCATTTCGGACCGGGGTACGCAATTTACCTCGCTTTTCTGGAGAGCAGTTCATCGAGAGTTGGGCATACGGATTGAGTTGAGCACATCATTCCATCCCTAGATGGATGGGTAGTCTGAGCGGACTATTAAGATTTTGGAGGATATGCTCGGAGCTTGTGTCGTTAACTTTGGAGGTTCGTGGGATCACTTTTTGCCTTTAGCGAAGTTTGTCTACAACAATAGCTACCAGTTGAGTATCTAGATGGATCCTTATGAGGCTTTATATGGTAGGCGGTGTCGGTCTCCGGTTGGATGGTTTGAGCCAGGAGAGGTTCGGTTGTTGGGTACGGATCTGGTTCAGGAGGCCTTGGACAAGGTCAGGATAATTCAGGATAGGCTTCGTACAGCTCAGTCCAGGAAAAAGAGTTATGCAGACTACAAGGTTCAAGATATGGCTTTTATGGTCGGTGAGCGGGCATTACTCCGAGTGTCGCCTATGAAGGGTATGATGAGATTTGGGAAGAAGGGAAAGCTTAGCCCTAGGTCCATTGGTCCGTTTGAGATTCTTGATATAGTGAGAGAGGTGGCTTATAGACTTGCTTTTCCGCCGAGCTTGTCAGTCGTGCATCCAGTGTTTCATGTGTCCATGCTTCAGAGGTATCACGGTGATCCATCCCACGTGTTAGATTTCAGCACTGTCAAGTTGGAAAAGGACTTGTCATATGAGGAGGAGCCGGTAGCTATTCTACACCGGCAGGTTTGTCAGATGAGGTCGAAGAGTTTTCCTTCTGTTTGTG
This sequence comes from Nicotiana glauca, assembly GCA_026770625.1. Lineage (NCBI taxonomy): Eukaryota > Viridiplantae > Streptophyta > Magnoliopsida > Solanales > Solanaceae > Nicotiana > Nicotiana glauca. The sequence goes on from MDKF011002985.1 coordinate 43,901, forward strand.
TTCAGTGGAGAGGTCAACCTGCTGAGGCATCGACTTGAGAGTTCGAGTCCGATATGCGGAGCCATTATCCCCATCTTTTTCCCGACTCAGGTACTTCCTTCTTATGTCCGTTCGAGGACGAACGGTTATTTTAGAGGTGGAGAATGTGATGAACCGAACGGTCATCACTTGTTTTAAATTAAATCCTATGACTTCGAGGCCTTGAAAACCTCATTTAGAGTCACCTCGATTTGCATGCGCAATCTGAGCGCGCAGCCAAAAATCTTAAATATGAAAATCTGTGAAAAAATTATAAAATTTGGTTATAAAATGAGTTAATTTGACTTCGGTCAACGCTTTGGGTAAATGGACCCAGACCCGTAAGAAAATATGGGACTTGGGCATATGCCCGGAATCGAATTTCGAGGTACCGAGCCCGAGAAATGAATTTTTAAAGGAAATTATTTTCTGAAATTGTTTAAGGAAAATTTGAAATGAAATTTGATTTAGAACGTGTTGGTATCGGGCCTGTATTTTGGTTCCGATAACCGGTACAGGTCTTATATATGATTTAAGATGTTTCGGTAAAATTTGGTGAAAAAGGGACGTCTTTTGACGTGATTCAGGCCTAAATTGCTAAATTTGATACTTGATGAAGTTTGAGAAAAAGTTCTTGATTTTTAGGTTTGAATCACTGTTATTGAGGTTATTTTGGCGATTTGATCGCATGGATAAGTTCGTATGATGTTGTTGAGTTAGTACGTGTGTTTGGTTAGGTGCCCCAAGGGCTCGGGTGTGTTTCGGATGTGTTTCGGGAAGTTTTGAACTTAGAAAAAATTGCATAACTGTTGTCTGCAAGTGTCCAGTCTTTTGTGCTATGCGATCGCATAGCTAAGTCCGCGATCGCATAGTGCAAATTTTCAGGGGTTCAGTTTTGTTCTATGCGATCGCATAGTGCCTTCCGTGATAGCATAGTGTTAAGTCTGAGAGGTCCTATATTTTGCTCTACGCGATCACATTATTCCTTTTGCGATCGCAATGTGTTAGCCCAGCCTTCATTATTTCCTCTATGAGATCGCATAGTGTTATTCGCGATCGTAGAGCACTGTCCCATTTACTCTATGCGATTGCACTCCTTTGTCCAAGATCGCATAGACAATTTCTGCCCAGTTATTTTAAAAACCCCAAAATAGAACACTTACGGGATTTAATTAAAATTTCACAAACCTCTTCTTTTCCAAAGCCCTTAGGCGATTTTTGAAGCTTTTCTTCACCATAACCTCTTGGGTAACCAATCTCTAACTTATTTTCTTCCATTTTCATCAACATCTATTAGATTTCTAGGCTTAAAACATGGAATTAAAGGTAGAGAATTAGGGATTTGGGTAGAGTGAGAGCTTTTTGATTAATTGTGATTTAGACCTCGATTTGGGGTCGATTTCTGAAAATAATTATATATTTGGTCTCGTGGACTCGTGGGTGATTTGATTTTGGTCTGAACCTCGTGTTTTGACCAAGCGGGCCCAATGTCGATTTTTGGGTTTTTGGGAAGAATGATTAAAAAGCTATAATTAGACATTGGAATTGGATTGTTTAGAATTTATTGATGTTATTAAATCAATTATGTATAGATACAATTGATTTGGAGTTAAATTCAAAAGGGGAAAAAGGTGTTGAGGCTTGAGTTGGCCGTGGAAGTTCGAGGTAAGTGTTTGGTCTAACATTAGCTTGAGGGATTAGGAGTTGTGTCCTAATTGCTATTTTTTTCTTGTTGAGTACGACGTATAGGCATGGTGACGAGTATCTATACGTTGGTGTCAAGCATGACCGTGAGTCTTATATTTTGATTTTCATGATTTCGTTGTGTTATTCATGCCTTCGTGAAGATTTCTATTTGTTGTGTAAAGTTTTTGAAAGAATTGTGACTTATGAACATTGATGAGCATTGGCTCCAGTTGTATAGCGAATTGTGAAAGTATAAGTGAGAATTGAAAAGAGATCATTATGTTGTGCCCCTTGCCGGGCTATTTGTTGAGTTGTGGTTCCCTTGCATTATGTTCTTAACCGATGTTACGGATGCTTAGGTCGATGATTCTTTGTGTTAGGTGTTATAACGAGTTAGGTTATAGCTGAGGTAGTTAAGTGTTGTAACGAGTTGGTTATAGCTGAGGTAGTTAGGTGTTGTAACGAGGTTGGTTATAGCTGAGGTAGTTAGATGTGGTAACGAGTTGGGTTATAGCTGAGGTAGTTAGGTGTTGTAACGAGTTCAGTTATAGCTGAGGTAGTTAGAGCTGGTAACAAGTTTGGTTATAGTTGTTCCTCCCTTGCCAGGATGTTTGTTGATACTATTGTTCCCTTGCCGGGATTCCTTGTGATTATTGTTGGCTTGTAAATAGGAGCGGGTGGTACACCTACCACAAGATATAATGAAATGGGAGCGGGTGGCACGCCTGCCACGAGATATAGTGAAATGGGAGCGGGTGGCACGCCTACGGCGAGATATAATAAAATGGGAGCGGGTGGTACGCCTACCACATGATATAATGAAATGGGAGCGGGTGGCACGCCTGCCATGCAAAATAATGAAATAGGAGTGGGTGGTACGCCTACCACAAGATATAATGAAATAGGAGTGGGTGGCAATCGGAATTGAATTTGGAGGTCCGGTGTAGAATTAGGCTTGAATTGGCTAAGTTGAATTTTGGCGAATTCCGGTGGGTAGGTGAGATTTTGATCCGAGGGTCGGAATGGAATTCCGAGAGTCGTAGTACCTCCGTTAGGTTATTTTGGATATGTCTGCAAATTTTCAGGTCATTCGGACATCGTTTGGTCGGGTTTTTAATTGAATGCGCATTTTGGAAGTTTTGATGAAAACTAGGCTTGAATACGATGTATTTATTGGTTTTAGCGTTGTTTGACGTGTTTTGAGGATTGGAACAAGTTTGAATAAGTTTATAGGATGTGTTGGTGCTTTTGGTTGAGGTCCCGGGGGGCTCGGTGTGATTTCAGGTGGTTAAACGGGAAGTTTGAAGCATTGTTGCAGGTCTGATCCTTCTGTCTTCTGGTATTTCCGCATCTACGGAAAAGGAGCTGCAGAAGCGGTTCCGCAGATGCGGCGGGGAGGTCGCAGAAGCGGGCCAGCATGGCCCAGGGAAATTCCACATAAGCGGACAGGGGGTCGCTTCAGTGGGTCTGCATAAGCGGATATTATACCGCAGAAGCGGTCGATAGGAAACCGCATAAGCGGATATTGAGTCGCATAAGCGAAGCCTGGCATCTTAAGTGAAAATCGTATAAGCGGTCAATTGGCCACAAAAGCGGTCCCGCATAGGCGGTAGCGGGACCGCAGAAGCGAAACCTGGCAGGGGTTTTAATGAACAGTGGTTCACGATTTTTGAAAGAGAAGAAAATATATTGGACCTCGGACTTAGGCAATTCTTGGGCGATTTCGAAGAGAATTCGAAGGGGTTTCATCAGGTATGAATTATTAGACTCGGAATATGTTATTATGGTGTAAAAATATGGATTAATCACTGAAATTCGAGGAATTAGAGGATAAAAATGGAGGTTAGGGCTTGGAACTTAAGGGAGTTTAAAATTGGGTTTTGATAGGGCAATTGAACTCCGATTTTGGTAAATTTGATATGTATAGACTCGTGACAAGACGAGGATTCCGGTGGTGTAAATTTTGTTATTTTTCGAGAAGTGGGCCCAGGGCTCGGGTTTTGCCAACGTCGTGATTTTTAGTATTTTTCGAGTAATTTCGATTGGGTTATGTTACTTTAGCATATAGTAATGTATTCGTTGTGGTTTTGACTAGATTCGACGCGCGAGGAGGTCAATTCAAGAGGAAGGGGCATTGCGGACTAGTCTACGGCCGACTTGAGGTGAGTAATAGATGTAGATGATGACCTGAGGGTTTGAAACCCCGGTATCTCACATTGTGACGTTGTATTGAGGTGAGACACGTACTCTACGGTGAGTGCGGGGACGTTTGTGGACGGTACTATGGCTTAGTCCGTCCGAGTGATGTCTATACTGTGTTATTGACTAGGAATTGGCTGGTAAACATCCTACTTGGATTGTTATGAACATATTTGGGTTGCGTGCCAACTATTTGGATCCCTTAGGGATTATTATCACTGTTGCCATGAAATTGAGTATGTTTCCATGATATCAGTCCTGAGTTAGATACTGTCTATAAATGATTAGCAATCTTCTAAGGTTTTAATCACTTAAACTATAATACCTGTTAAATGGAACCGAAAATGGTAAACTTGATTGTGCCTGTGTGGCTTGCATGCATATATAACTGGACTGATTGTGGACCGGGCTGCACGCCGTAGCGAATGCTACTATGTCATTGCGCTTGGGCTGTAGGAGCCCCTCCGGAGTCTGAACCCCCGCAGTGAGTGCGGGTACCTAAATGGTTCGGGCTGTATGCCGCAGCGGTCATGTGCATTGCATTGATATCTATTTGTCTATCTGTCGTTGATTATTGTTGTTTCATCGTTTAATATGCTAAGTGGTTAGTTTCATCTTTGCATTGTGGTATTCTTACTTTCAGTCATTATATATGTCTATTACCACTGAGTTGGAAGAACTAACTTTACTCCCTGCACCATGTATGCAGATTCAGGTGTCCCAGAGAGTTAGCTGAGCAGTCGGTGTCTTCCAGAGTTTTATCAGAGTTGTCGAGGTAGCTGCCTGACGTTCGCAGGACCCGACTTCTCCCTTTTATTCAATTTTATTTCTGCATTCTAGACTTATGTATTTTCGAATATTTGTTACTCCGTTGTTTAGGGGCTCTAGAGTCGTGACCCTAGATTTTGTTGGGAGTGTTTCGTCGAATATTTCGGTCTGTTCCGTATTGTTTTTATTATAAACATCGGCTTATTATTTTTAAACTGTGAAATTTCCCTTAAATTGTTGGTAATGAGTTATCAGGTTGGGTTCGTGAGTGATAATTGGTCAGGCTTGCCTAGCTATAT